>JXCR01140825.1:80442-104578 GCA_002079205.1 Phalaenopsis hybrid cultivar
CATGCTCAAAATATATGTTGGACGCAAGAGGCAATCTGGTAAAACATGAATTGGTGATGAAATTGATGCAACATGTTACTCGATGTGGCGGACAAAACCAACATAGTGGTCAAGAGAAATGACATTTTTTGGTAACCAGAATCGTCTAACCACAAAAGTGATCGCACATAAGCACTAGTGAAGCAACATTTGTTAGGGATCCATTTATTGGTTACTGGACTGATACAACATGGTACTCTATGGGGCGGACATAACCAACCATATCAATCAAGAAAACGATGGAGTCATAAGACATAGAAAGGTTTAACCCCAAAGGTGCTTTAAGCTTTTTAGCTAGGCAAATATCGTTGGGGATTTTCCCATTATTTAGAAAAGTAGCTCTACTGGGGAAACATTAAATAGCTTGGTGTACACATGGATCAATTGAATGACTGATACAACTTGTCGTTTGATAAGTTGAACTAAACCAACCAAATTGATCGAAAATGTACCCATCGCATTTAGATGGACTTACAAGTCCAACCATAGGGTTCTTCAAACAATCACTAGAGAAATGGTTTTTGCTAAAAGGTTCCAACAAAACTAGCAAAATAGCTATCACCGGGGACAGCTCAATTAATATCTTTTGTGTGATATGGCTAAGAAAATTCTTGACAAGGATAATGCTCGGGAAAATGTTGACCCTGATTTGCAATTATGCAGTTATTTAATTTCTCGACCAAAAACTTGACCTAAATTCTTTAGGTGGCTAATGTACCAAATGGATATGCTATAAAGTTAAAAATTTGATTTTTGTTTTACACACTAGGTGTTCATCGCAAGTGCACAAGTCACTCAATTATTATAGGGTTTTCTCTTAAAACTCTGAGTATCAATCCCACAAAGAAGAGCGATAAGAGGTATTTTAGGCTAATTGTTGTCTACTACATATCTAGTCCTGAATTGGAATGTCGATTAAGAGTGTTTTTTAACAATCAATCCTAATTACAAACCTAAATATAAAGATAAACCTCACTAGATATATAGGTTTGGTAAACCTACTGTTAAGTTCTTAAATCCTTGGTTTTGCGGAGTGGTACACTCTAAAATGTGCTATTTTTATACATTTTATGCTCAATTTTAAAGATATTTTAATTTAATGGAAGGTATTTTGTGTTTTTGATTTTAGGTACAAGAGATGGAGTTTAGGATTAAAAGGTGCAAAAATAATGCAAAACTGGGTCAAATGGAACAAAGGAGCAAAATGAGACCTGGTGCTTAGGTATCAGGTAATTAAAATGGGCTTCTAGAAGGTCAGCCTAGGCGCCATGGTTGAGCGCCTACTAGATTCATTTTTTATTTTTATGCAATGAATTGGGATGAATTTTAAAAAGGTGCTTGAAGTGACTCATGGTTATTTTAAGAGCATTATTTAAAAGAGACATTTCTTTTTTGAAAAAGTGGTGGCTTGAAATAGGGTAGAGGCACGAGTGTGTGTGTGTGTGGCGTGAGTGTGTGTGTAAGGGATTGTGTTGGTGAAAGTCTTTCTAGTGTGTGTTTTGAAGTTCCTCTTATAGTAAGAAGTCATCAAAGGAACTTCAAAGGATTTGCTTGGGAGAAGTTTCTGATAAGTACTTTGTATTTTTGTTTGAGCTTTGTTTTATTGTGTAAACTTGGATTTTAATATAAACCATGTTTTATTGTGTTATTCCCATGAAGGCTTAGTAGTTTCTTTAATCTTTTTCTTTGCTTGAAGAAATTATTATGTGTAGGATTATAATTGTTTAAGATTTATGTTACTCAATGCTTGTGATGATTCATTACTTCATACTTAATTTATATCTTCATTCTGGCCAATTGGAATGTCAAAACTTGTTCTGAATTCATAATGACCCGGGAGGGCTATGTGTTCCTTAACTAGTAAGAATCACATTAATCTACTAGGTGAGAAGGTATACCATTGGTTAGTGCAAAAAGATAGGGAGATAAGTTTTAATGGGCATAAATTGGTGATTCTAGGGTGACAAGAAAGAACCTTAACCAATTTGATCTAGAGTTTGGAACTTAAAGCTAGGTTATTCCATAATAATGGTCATAGTGGGTAATCTGGAAGTGGCAGGCTAAACCTACCCAACATAACAACGGATTTAAGAACTTAACTCTAGGTTATCCAATGTTCTTCATTCACACGTAAAAGGGTAAACAATAGTATTAGTCATATTTGGCACAAAACTACATTCCCTTAGACATTTCATTCCTATGCTGATTATGATCTCTTTGCAAGGAGAAAGAACTTTTACATAATGTGAACATTTCTAGGTAAAACTAGTTTAGATATACTTTTTTTTAGCTTTAAAATAAAATTATTAGGAACTTAGTAACTTCTTTTTATACATGAACTTGCTACCATATTTCCTAGATAATTGTCTCTAGTTAAAGTAATGTTTTTTTAATTCCATACAAAGAACTTCACCTTTCCTATAAGATTTATAATGGGGTTTAAAAATAATATTATATTACTTGAAATGATACGTATACTCGGTAGTACACCTACTGTTTGAATTATTCATCAAATTCTAATATTTATAACATATCTATTGTGCACCTTAGCCGCTAAAATATATTTAGTCAAGTTTTTGGCCATTTTTAGGAAACTAAATAACTGTGTAATTGCCAGTCATTTCACTGGGTAGGTTCTAGTCTGTCACTCTAGATTACCCACTGTGCCCATAAAATTGGACTAACCTAGCCTTGAGTTCCAAACTTTAAATCAAATTGGTAAGATTCTAGTCTTTCACCATAGAAACATCAATTTACACCTAATCAACGAATATCTCCCTAACATTTCATTGAACCTTTAGACTACATATCCTTCACCCAAAAGTTCAATGTGGTTCCACTTAAGAATTACCTCGCCTTTCCAAATCCTAATGCAACAATTTTTAATACTACAAAAAAACTAAGAGCAATAAAAATGATGTCCAAATGAAATACCATCACATTTATGAAATAAGAGCATTTCTAAGTAATTCTAAATTTCTAAACATTCATCCAATTCATTAAAAATGAAAATTAAAATGAAGATAAAGACATAAGACGAAGTAGAATTCATAGAATTATGTAATAATTTTTATGCCAACAAGGAACATATGTCTATCTACTTCAAAGAGTACATGTAATCTTAGTATTCTAATAGTTGTACATAACTAGCAGAGATACTAAGGTGGTTAAAAATCCTTATAACTCATGATAAGTTACATATTCACTTACATTAATTTTCACCTAGAAGCTCCTAATATAAAAAGATCTGAATTATATTACCTTTAAAAGTAGAATTTTCGCCTAAACTACTTCACCATAACCAACCAGACAATGCGAGTGTACTCAAGAGTGAAGTCACCACTCTACCAAGTCTTAGTATTAACTTACAATAGATTTTAACAAATCCTATGGCTATTATGTTATGTCAATGAAGCAATGGAGATAATACTCATCACATAGAAATTAAAATTATTCTATCATAAAATAAAATTTCCCACTTATGCCACTACTTCATAACAAGAGGAAAGAGTAAGGAAAACAACTCACTAAGCGTGGAGAAAACACAACAAAACTATTCATTTAAATAAAAAAAAATCCTCTAAATAAGTTTTTACGACAATAATGTGATAATGAAGAGCACAACACTTAGTTTTTTACCTCTGAAAGTAAGATGAAAATTCCTTCAACAAAATCTCTTGCAGATCCATGAAATGCTAATACAATCCCTTATATATATCTCTCAAAATATTCTCTCCAATCACTCTAGAAAAGCCAAGAATCTACATTTCATACTCCTATCTACAACCTCTAGACATTCTTAGAGATTCCAGGACTTTGAAATGCGAAAGGTGCTTTTTCAAGTGCAAAAATCCATCTAATAACTCCTTGAGGAGTACAGAAACCATTCACAACCATTTATGGTGCCTACGCACCAGAAAATGGCTCCATGGCTCCATCTTTGTTAGTTTTTTGGGCAATGAATAGTGCATAGGCACCACTTTTTGGTGCCTAGGCGCCACCCTACAGGCAACACCCATATTTCCTTTTGTTTCTCTTTGTTTCAACTACAATCCACTCCAAGTGTTATACGTGTAAGATAAACATGAAAATAACATTTCCTTAAAGTGTAATTTCATTCTAAAACATGTGATAAATGTAAAGAAAATTAATCTTAAAAAAAGAAAGAAAAAGAAAAATGATCCAGGTTAAATTTTTTTTCCTTGCTTTATTTGACTCCAAATTGCTCCATTATTGCTCCATTTTGTCCAAAACTCAATCACTTGTACCTGAAACAAAAAATATGCAAAATAACTTCCGTTAAAATGTGATATAATTGAAAATGAGCATAAAATGTAGATGAAAAAGTAACACATCATTAGTCGTGTCAATTGCCCCAAACTTAAATGTTACTTGCATCAAGTAACCATATAACTTTCAAAATCGAATTTGTTGACTCATGGTAGAGTGTTTGATTAGATGATCCTATATTTTTCCCTCAGGAATGTGTTGATGCAACTTGAAAATAAATCATAGTGAATCAAAATATAACTAGGGTTTAAGAAATTCTTGTATTCAACTTATGCTTTTTTTTATTTTTCTATCATTTGAAAATTAATTGTAATTTGAAAACTTTAGATTCTTAGAAAGATTAAGGATAGAATTTGATAACACAATTAAAAGAAATGTTTTTTTAATAATATGTTTTTGGTATAAGAACATGCTTAAGGTTGAAAAAAATTATTTTTCAAAAGGAAGATTCAAGTGAAACCAATTTTTAAGAAGGCTTTCTTTTCCTTAAGCTTCTCCTCACATTTATTTCCCTTTTTATTTTAATTTTCTTTACATTCAAAATATTTTTAGTCCTTACTTTTCTTTTTGTCTTTTTTTTAGGATAATTTTTAATCCTTGTTACTTTTATGTGAGGATTATTATGTCTGTAAAAGCCTTTAATGATTTTGAATTTCACTATCCTCTTCCTAAATTTAAAAACANTTTTTTTTTTTTCTATCATTTGAAAATTAATTGTAATTTGAAAACTTTAGATTCTTAGAAAGATTAGGAATAGAATTTAATAACACAATTAAAAGAAATATTTTTTTAATAATACGTTTATGGTATAAAAACATGCTTAAGGTTGAAAATAATTATTTTTCAA
This sequence comes from Phalaenopsis hybrid cultivar, assembly GCA_002079205.1. Classification (NCBI taxonomy): domain Eukaryota; kingdom Viridiplantae; phylum Streptophyta; class Magnoliopsida; order Asparagales; family Orchidaceae; genus Phalaenopsis; species Phalaenopsis hybrid cultivar. The sequence continues at coordinate 85,619 of JXCR01140825.1, forward strand.
AAGGAAGATTCAAGTGAAACCAATTTTTAAGAAGGCTTTCTTTTCCTTAAGCTTCTCCTTACATTTATTTCCCTTTTTCTTTTAATTTTCTTTACATTCAAAATATTTTTAGTCCTTACTTTTCTTTCTGTCTTTTTTTTAGGATAATTTTTAATCCTTTTTACTTTTATATGAGGATTATTATGTCTGTAAAAGCCTTTAATGATTTTGAATTTCACTATCCTCTTCCTAAATTTAAAAACACATTACATTTCTTCACTTAATAATGATGTGTATTATTTTGAAAGATAAAATTTTAAGAGCGACATAATTCTCTTAAAAGTGTAAATCTAAGAATCCTAGTTTTTCAAAAGTACAATTCATTCCTAATATAAATTGTAGAATCCTATTCTCTTCATCTTATACTCAATACCTTAACTGTAGTGCAGTCCTTTTCACTAAAAAATATAATTAATTCTACTAAATCATTCCTAAAATCAAATGTATAGTACCTTAAAGATAACACCAAATACCACAAACAATTTTTAAAGNGTATTCTCTTCATCTTATACTCAATACCTTAACTGTAGTGCAGTACTTTTCACTAAAAAATATAATTAATTCGACTAAATCATTCCTAAAATCAAATGTATAGTACCTTAAAGATAACACCAAATACCACAAACAATTTTTAAAGGTGATATGAAATTAAATAAAAGCTTCTAAAGAAAAATAAAGCTAAGTTTAAAAATACCCCCCCCCCCAAAACTTGATTTTTAACATTTATAACATTCAGTAAAAAAGGTATAAGCAAAAAGAAAAAAAGTTTATAAATTTTAACTACCATAAATGTCTATCAGAAACATCTACAATTATTCATTAGGATAGAAAAATTTATAGAANACAAAAAGAAAACAATTTTTTAAATTTTAACTACCATAAATGTCTATCAGAAACATCTACAATTATTCATTAGGATAGAAAAATTTATAGAAAAAATTAAATCTAAACTAAAACAGGCTAAACTGAAATTAAACTATGGAAAAGTCTACTAGCACAACATGTATCACCATAGGAATATATATTTAAGTGTTCCCCAAATCCTCTATATTTTTGTGAAAAAATAACAAACACCTCAATAAATGAGGTCAATTCTTCCCTTAACTCATCACATCTCACTTACTTCCAATTTCTAATGGAATCACTACGCTGAATAATTTTGTACTATTAAATGCTTTTATAGAGTCTAATCCCAAAGATATGATTATCCCTCATATATTGGGTTGCGAGCACCAACCTTAGGCATCTGTTTATCCTCATTAAGTATGCACCTATAACCGTTAAAATGGTAGTGTAAGCTCATGCTTGGGTTATTCTTAAACTGGTTTATTGAAACATATTAAAGAAAAAAAGGTCAAATAAAGAAAGTAGAAGAATTTAGATGGACCTGTTATATGTCGTAACTCATCATATCTCTAATTAATTCTCGATTCTATCATAGAATTGAGTTGTAATGTATTCATTAATCTGACTACCACTAGAAAACAAATATAAGTCTAGTCACAAAGAGAAGTTAAGGAATCACCTCACTATTGACACACAAAGATCAAATAAATCCATAAACAATCCAAACTTCCACCAACATCAATCAAAATGATCAATCCACAATAAAACAAACACAACACTCCTCAAAAAATTACAACATAAATACTCACTAACACAAATAACCTGTGTTGCCTCCCATGAAGTGCTTGATTTAATGTCGTCAACCCAACGAATCCCAAGGTTATACATATTTCACTTGCCCAACACTACTCTTCTTAGGGTTTTCTAATCCTCCTAAAAGTTCTCCCTAGCTCTAAGTCATATAGTTCAAGTTCCACAGCTCTTGAACTGTGAATTCAACTCTAAAACTTAACTAATAAGATAGATATCTAGTACTTCAAGTCTTCAAAAATATTTTTTATTTTTTTAGATTTTTTTTCAAATAACCACACAATAATTAAACTCACTGGATTAGAACACTATAATTTTCAAATCTATGTCTTCTAAGTTCAACTAAAATTCTCCTAAAGTTCTTGTCATTGCTTCCTCAGCAACGACACCAATTGACTTGACCCAATCAGCAATTGCATAGTTATTTAGTTTCCTAGCCAAAAACATGATCCAATTTCTTTAGGTGGCTAGTGTGCAAAATGGATATGTTATTGATTTTGGAATTTGATATGCATTTCAGACACTCACATTTCATTCAAGTAAGATAAGGTATTCATTTAAAACCAAGAGTATCGATCCCACAGAAAAGTGAGGTAACAAATCCCTTAATCTAATTCAAGTCTAGTATAAATCAGGATTAAGGTTGGAATGTCAATTAAGGGTGTTTTCTAACAACTACTCCTAAATACAAACCTAAATCTAAAGATAAAACTAATTAGATAAATTGGTTAGGAAAGTTTTTAGATGAAAAAACTACCTTTCTCATGTGATGACCTAGATAAGGTGTAGTAATAGAATGCTTGAAATTTTATGTGGTTAGTGACAATAGAAGCAAACCTATTCCTTACCCTCTTCTGAGTGCAAAAGGAACATTGGCTAACCTAGAGTTAAGTTCCTAAATCCTTGGTTATGCTAGGTAGGTTCTAGTCTGTCACTCTGGTTTACCCACTGTGCCCAAAATTTTGGACTAACATAGCCTTAAGTTTCAAACTCTAAATCAAATTGGTAAGATTCTAATATGTCACACTAGAAACCTCAATTTACACCCAATAAATGAACACGTCGCTAACATTGCATTGAATCTCTAAACATATAATCCTTCAACCAAAAGTTCAATGTTGTTCAACTTAGTTGAGAATTACATCGTCTTTCCAAATCTTAATGCAATTACAACAACTTTTAACACTAGAACAGACCTAATGCCAATGTAAATGAAGTTGAAATGAAATGACATCACCCTTATGAAATAAGAGAACTTTTATGAAAATCTTAATTCATAAATATTCATCCAATTCATTGCAAAAGAAAAGTAAAATGAAGATAATGGGAGAAGCATTAAAAGAATTCATAGAATTTTGTAATAATTTTTTTGCCAACAAGGAACATTTATCTACCTACCCTCTTCTGAGTTTATAGGTATAATTAATATTTTTTTAATTGTATACAACTAGTAGAGATGCGAAGGTGGTTAAATAGCCTTGTAACTCATGAAAAAGTACCCATTAACTTACATCATTTATCATATAGATGCTCTTACTAGAAACATATCATGAAGTATATTTCCTTTAAAAGTTACCTTACCATTTAAACTATGTCATCATAACCAACATGATGATGTGAATGCACTCAAGTTGTGAATTCACCACACTTCTATGTCTTAGGCTCAACTTGCAGGAGATTTCATCACAACTCATCATGTAGAAAATAAAATTATTCTATCATAAAACAAACTTTCCCACTTATTACAGTACTTAATAACAACAAGAAAGCGTAAAGAAAACTACTCACTAATCATAAAGAGAACACAACATAAAATTTCATTAAGATTAAAGCAAATCCTTTAGATAAGTGTTTACAACAACTATAAGATAATGGAGAGCATAATACTTAACATTTACCCTCTGAAAAAAAAAATGAAAATCCCTCCAACATAGTCTCATGTTAATCCATGTAATGCTAATACAATCCCTTACTGATATATCTTAAAATCCCCTCTTTGATATCTCCAGAAAAGGTAAGAATCTACATTTTATACTTCTATTTAAGACCTCTAGGCATTCTTAGAGATTATGGGACTTTGAAATGCAAAAATGTGTCTTTCTAAGCGCCAAAATTTGCGTAATAACTCATTGGGGAGTCCATAAGCCATCCGCAATGTTTCTGGTGCCTAGTCGCCGAAAAGTAGCACCATGGCATCATCTTTGCTATTTTCTACGTAGGAGACACCACTTTTCGGCGCCTACGTGCAACCTTGCTAGCAGCACCCCCATTTGCTTCCGTTTCACCCTGTTTCAACTCTAATCTTCTCCAAGTATTTTCCGACAAGATAAATATGAAGATAACCTTTCTCTAAAGTGAAATTTTATTTAATAAAATGTTATAAGTATAAAGGAAATGAAGCAAAAAAAAGGGAAGACATTTCAAAATGCGGCAGGTTAAATTTTTTTTCCTTGCTCCATCTGACTCCAAATTGCTCCATTTTTGTTCCATTTCTTCCAAAACTCCATCTCATGCACCTAAAACTAAAAACACAATAAATACCTTCAATTAAAGTTCAATATCATTAAAAATAAGCATAAAACATATGTTAAAAAGTAGCACATTTTTAGGTGTGTCAAATATCAAGCATCAAAAGTGGCTCTGACTAAAGACGTAGATTGGATAGACAATCGAAACATTATAAAATTGATACAACATGGCACTCCAATACGACAATATAAATTGATTGAGTCGGGATCATCAAAGAGGGTAGGATGGCCAAAACATACCAACCTATAGGTGATACTACTACCAAAGATTTTAAATGATGAGTTTTTCTGGGGAATTAGGACGGTATCCAAGAATGGTTGGTCAAAACATAACATTCCAACCTAAGGGTATCTGGCTCAAATGCCAAACTAGAAAATTCCCTTAGGAGGGAAACACCTCACTCATTTGAAATGAGCTAGAGACACTAATTTAGACCCATACGAGGTGCTTAACCAAATAGAGGCACTGACAAAAGAAGCAAATCTTTATCACACAAAGAAAGTTTTAATCTAACTTGACAGTAAATCTTTCTCACACAAAGAAGGTATTAATCTAACTTGACCTTGGTCAATCGAGACACCTAAAAAGGGCTAGGAAAAATAGAGTGCACCACCCAAATGGTATTTAGCCTTAAATATAAACCAAAACATATCCCACAAAAGGGAAGAAACCACACTTATCCATGATGAATGAGACATGCTCGATTCAGACCCTATAAGTTGGGGGTAACTAAAAATCATGCGAGAAAAGGGCATGACCCTCCGGATAAAGTAAATAATAATTAAAATTGTCTCTCTTCCATCGAGATATTGCGACAGTTTGATAAAGAAGCTATGCTAAAAAAGAGGGTAGCTCCCACACACATTTATTATGACAAGGGGGACAAACATATCCACCACTCATTTATGATGGGTGGGACATGCTCGTTCATACATGCTTAAGGTGTGCTATTAAAGAGAAAGGATGAGAGAGGTATGTTTCTTATCTTACATTGATTACTACTTGTGTCAGGTATAAGAAACCCATAGAACTTTTACTTTGCCTATTTAGTAATTCAGAAATCAGTTATAAGAGATGCACGGGGTCTCTCCTACGTCCAATGAAACAAAAAAAAGATAGGTGTATGGTAAGCTGTACAACATGCCCACAGAGAAGGCTAGTCAACTACCGAAAAAAGGACTGTCGAGACTTGATGGTCGACACATGAAGCCTATGAGGTGGTGGGAGTAATTCCACATTGAAGGCATGTCTACTCCTAAAGGAAAGACTATCAAACCCAGAGGGTCAAAGCTTGAGGCATAAAATAAGGTGAGGGGAAACCCACACAAAAAGGCATATTGGCTCTCAATGGAAGCCTGCCGCAATGTGAGGATTGACACATAAAGGGTAAGAGGTAGTCTGCAGAAAATTCCACAAATGAAAAGGGAAGTCAACTATTGAGGAAGGACTGTCAAACCTAGAGTGTCGACACGTAAATCATAACCCATACAAAAGACATGTCGACTCTTAAAACAAGCCTGCCAGAACCCAAGTGTCAATGCGCAAAGCATAAAGGTGGTGTGTCGAATCCCACACCAAATGGCAAGTCAACTTTTGATGAAGGACTATTGGACCTAATGGCTTGGGGAATAAAGAATAAAACAATATTGGTAAATACCCATGGAAAGGCAAACCATCTTCCAAGGGAAGGATCGTCGGACCCAAAGGGTCGACGCATTAAGCATTGATGGTACATGGGTGGAAACCCACACCAAAAGGCAAGTCGACTTTTGGGTGAGGATTGTCAGACCTAGAAGGCCAATGCATAAAGTGTAAAAAGTGGAAGGTAGAATCCCACAATAAATGGAAAGTTGGCTTTCAAAGGAAAGCCCACTGTGACACGAGGGTCGACGCATAAAGCATAAGAGGTTGTGGGTAGAAAATCCACATAAAAGGAAAGTCATCTCCTGGAGGATGGACTATCGGACGCAGAGGATCAATGCATCAAGAATTAAAGAAGGTGAGTAAACACGCACATAAAGGCAAAACATTTTTTGAAGGAAGGGTTGCCGGACCTAGAGGCTCAACACATGATAACTTAGGTAAGATGGGTTAATAGTATGTCGTACAACATGCCCACTAAACTTCTGAGAGCCTTGCATGTGATTCATATTTTTTTTATTGACATATATATTTTTTAACATTGGCATAAGCCATTATTGAGAATGATTTTGTGTGACATACCAAATTAATCTGGTATGAGGAGCTCTCACATGGGCATCCTAGACTCATGACCGTGCATACCGTACAAAACATGAGGTTTGCAAAATTCAAGTATAAGTGGGATTTTCCTTAAGTGCTCTTCCCTAGCCAAATTCATTTAATTCTTTTCACCTTTAGTTTAAGTAGGCCTCATCATTCATATCCGGGTGTTAAGAAAATATTTTCATTTTGGAGATGTCTTTAAATCAATTTCTAATTTCACAATCATCCCAATGTCACTTAGAAATTCTTTGAACCTTAATATTTTAAGGAACTTTTTGGGAGAATTATGTAATCAACGCATTCTTTATATTGAAATTTCTAATTTCCAACTCACCTCGAATTTCTTCTCAAGAGTTTTGGCCAGTTTTTTTTATGCCTTTTGCACTTTCTATTTTTCTTACTATATTTGGTAGAGCTTCTTTTGTAATAAAGTAATTTCTTTTGACTCAAAATTCTTCTGAATAAATATTCTTAGAATTTTATGGCCCATTATTAATCTTACATTGGTTTAGTCGAATGGAAATGTAATAGATATAAATATTCTTTGAAACTACTAACATTATAGTGACACTCATCTTGTCACTCTGAGATATTCTCAAGACTTGGATGAAAGTTTATTAAAGGATGGGATTCAGTCATCAAGATTTCGTTCAAATCTCCCAAACCATGAGAATTTTCACATCCTAAAAATGTAAATACATAGTCTAGCTCAAGCTCATCCTCAGGATCTATCCTTGATTCAACCTTGTGAATCATCAATGGTGAACCCATGATATGATCAGCTAAAAAGCACGGTTCTTTTAGGAACCATCTCAACCACCTCCATAATAATTAGACTCGAAACATCAATAGGTATACAAATAAGAATCTTTTTAAACCACTATCTCTTGGTTGATATATTCCGGTAAGATAAGTAAAGTATAACCGGTAACGTCGGGTATCAAGGTGTCCTGACGAGTCATGACTAATCATAAATACAATGTCCTCTATTTAGTTCAACATGAATATTTACAAGGTGATAAAAATCAACCAATTCAAACAACATACCCATGAGATTGGGTATAGGAGATGGACCCATATCGTGATGATGCTCTTTCACCAAGAATAGACTAAACAGTCAACAAGGTTCTTTTGCAGGTGAGGCACCACACCCTAGTCAGATTCAAATTAGACTGACTTAATCAAATGCTATGCAAATGAAGTATTCTTAGCAATGAAATTCTCTCACCAAGAGCTTAGCCAAGAAGGCATACTAGCTCAAATTGAATAAGACGCTCTCAAAAAGTCTTGGAGATGTTTATCATTGCTAAACATGGATCAACTGAGACTAGCAAGGTGATCTAGTCAATACAACATCTTATCAAGAAGAGACCTTGGGGGTGTTCCCTCCAATTGGATTATAAAACACTCATTATTCCCTTGCTAAGATAAGGGAAAGAGTTAAGATAGATTATGCTTCAAAGAAAAGGCTTGTAAATCTCTTATCATCAAATGTTGAAATCATTCTACTTGCAGCATCATAGAAGTTTAGGTTTTCATGGTTTTTTAATGTAGACTAAGAAAAATATTCCTCCTTGTGGACTATTGCACCAGGTAGACTTACACATCTCAACTTAGTGAACAATCCACACATTGGGCAACAACACAACATGGAGTTTACGCATCAGAGGAGATTAGTAATAAAGATAAATCATCTCTGGGATGTAGCTTAGGCTCTACCTCAAGATTTGCTTGAGGTGTCTCATAGGTAAGCTCAACTAGAAAGACAAATTCCAAACCTAAACCCATTTTTTCCCTAATGGGGTTTCGAATATTAAGAGAAATTGTTGAAGAAACTTGCCCAACCCACTGAGTATCCACCAAAATTGGGTGATCAAACATTGTCCTCAAATAAAGTGAGAATCAATGGGGGTGTACCCCAAATCTTACTTTATCAACATAGGACAAATTCATCTTAAAATGAAGAGGATGTCATAAAATTTTCCTTATAGCTCATAGAAATGGTGGGGATATCAAATGAGGGTGAAACTACTATAATGGTATCATCAATGATACCTGACACAACATCTGGTGTAGGGACGCTAAGTACCACACCAAGGGTCTCATGCAACATCTCGTTTGGTATCATAGTGGACTGAGAGGCATATCTCTATCTCCTACTTACGAGTATCGTGCTGGTAGGGTAAGTGAAGGAGCTCTTTCATAACCTACTCGGATGTTTTAGAGATCTAAGCATAGAACTCATCTCTAGAAATAGGACCCTATCCTCTCAAAGAGGAAAACTTCTCCAATGATCTTCTTGGCATGAAGATTTGTGGTGGATTCATCAATATGAATCGCAGGTTTAGAGAAACCAACATCTTGGGGAGGGAAGACCCTCACAACTATCCTAGTCGAGGTGTAATCCACATAGCTAGATAGCACAATACGGAGGTTCTCATCCAGGGGAGTACAAAATGTCCCATCAATTGAAACTAAGATAGATAAAGAGACCTATGGCTGAGTTGGTTTCTATAATTGCAGAATTTGTTCTTATTCCTTTGAATACGCTTGCCCAATGTCGAGATAAATGAGACCTCAAGGAAATCCAGAACAATGGGGCTGACACGATAGTCAAACTAGTGAACAAATTTTATCTTAAGAAGAAAGCTACTCCTATGATCTTCTTGGTTAGAGAACATGTGGTAGCAACCACAACACAGACTACATGGAGAGAATGACCTGCATCTTAAGAATGAAAGAACCTCCAAGTTATTCAGGCTGGAGCATAGTCTACACATTCAGATAGAGGAGAGAAATGATTCTCAATTGATGGGATTTTAGCATTATCCGATGTTGGAACTGAAAGAAGTCACGTCCGGGACATAATACACTTCGCTAGAGGAAGAGAGAAGTGAATCTCAGTAGACAGGATATAAGCATCATCTCATGTTGGAATAAAAACATATCATGGTGAGGACATGGTTCATATTGCGAGAGGATAAAAAAGGTGATCTCAACCGATGTGATTCAAGAATCATCCCGGGTTGGAACTGAAACAAGTCATGGTGAGGACATAGTTTAAACTGCCATAGGATGAAAAGTTGATCCTTAGCTAACAAGATTTAGTATCATCTTGGGCTAGAACAAAAACAAATCATGGAAGGGACATGCAACATCGCTAGAGGGTGATAAATGTGATTCTCAGCCGATAGGACTTAAGCATCATCCCAAGTTCGAACAAAAAAGATTCATGGTGAGGACGTGGTCCACGTTGCTAGATGATGCTTCCTAAAAGGTAACATTAGCACTACTAGGTAGTGTAACATTTGTGAGGATGAAAACCCTCAAAATTAAAAAGGACTACAAGAAAGGGTAGAAAATAAGAAAGTGCATTCTATTGCATCATCACCTACTACTAGCCCATTCCTCGAGGGAAAGGTAGCATCATAATGAGTTGCTATAATGGATGAAGTGCTACATGGATATTTCTTCCTTTTAGAGGAGATCATGCAACAAACTTCAAGTGTGGATGTGGTCAGCACAACTGGTGAAAAGTATCAAAATGACTCTCAATTTGGAGGGCAAAAGATATCGCTTGAACTGGAGTCATAACAGGTATATAAACCTGAAACCAAACATGTTAATGAATTCAAAGGAATATATTCCTAGTCCTTCTGGCCTTCTTACTAAAACGGGAGGATAGGTTGTTCATCTGACGAAACTAAAAAAGAAAGAGAGCTGGGGCAAAAGTTACAACGGTGACTGCAGGGATAGAGCTATTATTGACGGGAGACTCGCATTCCTATGACAGGGAGATCCCTGAAAACTCAAGGGATGGGTTTATAAAATTCCTTCACATGCTACGGTGCATATCAATCAAACGCTAGCCTCTTTTGTAAAAGATGTAGGCTCGATGCAAGCCACTACAACAGGAATAACTCTATATGCGCAACTTCCGTTTTAAGGGGAGGGCATAAAAAAAACACTTGAGACGGCATATAAACAACTCAATATGCATGCTCCCATTTTAAGTTGGATGGCATAGAGCAAATGCCATAAAGGGCGTAGAAATACATAAGGTTATCTCGCAAGGGTGCTAAAAGGAATCAAGGGTTATGACACTCTCAGGAGTATAGAAGAAGCTCAGAGAGAGTGAAAAATAGCATCCCCGGTAGTAGTGATTGTGATAACCATTTTCCTCTTCTACATAGTAGTGCAACAAGGGACAATGATAAAAAATAAGGAAAGGCTATAAACCAATTAAGGTACAATGATATTGATGCATGCAATAATGCAGCAACCGAATTTTTGAGGGTGAGAGAAGGGATAGAATGCATCGAGTTCCTACCCCTAGCAACTAACACTTTTCTCATAATAAAGCTCTTCTATAACTTACAAGAAAGATACAAGATCATGATAATATTAGTGAAACCCCAAAAAAGGAGAAAGCGGCTATAACCTCAGAAAGTAAAACCCCTAACACGCGGAGAGATACTTATCCCCAGTGAAGGCCCCATTCTATTTTTTTTTATTTTTCTCTTTTTTATTGTAAAAGGATTCCCCAGGTTTTTGATCATCATGTCCTTCCATTATTTGAATAAACCTCTCTTCTGAACCATATAACTAATTTGGATAGGAGAGGAACTAATAATAAGAGACATATGAGAATGACAAAAAATATGAGAAAAAGCAAAACATAGAGTCTACGTGTAATAAACCTTAGAAGGGTATGCCAAGTATGTCCGTTCAAATAAGATTGGATGGAGGCACCTTGAACCAATATCAGGGAAAGAAATATATAAGTAGACTACCCATAACTAGAGAATCAGGTGTATGTACCTGTTATTGGGTCAGGAACACTCCTAAATGAACATATTTCTACTGGTTAATTACATCTTGGGAATACCCAAGAATAATCTTAAAAAAATGGATTTTCTTTTATTATCAAGAATCTTCAAAGGAAGCTTTTTCCGTGTGGGAATGTCTCGATGCTTCAAAGGTCATACTAAGCTATTGGGCAGAGAGTGAGCCTCTCACATCCTAAATGGGTTGCAACTCAATGACATACGAAACCTACAAAATAACATTAATCATCTTGACAACAATCTCCCAACACATTAAATCACATCATAGCCATAAAGACATAGGATAAACCATCATATCCCAAACGAGTGGCAGCTCATCAGGATTGGGCCATCAAGATGATATCAAAGGAGTAAATGAAGTGACAGGGCTTAATAGAAAGTTATGTTGATCTTAAGAGGCTGAGGTATATGGGTCGGGGTACCACAGACCCATCATATATAACTACTAGGACCCTAAGTCAACGCGGTCATGAAGGTAGTGGACCAAACATGTTCAAATATCCATGGTCAGCAATCCATGAATGGGCTGTCCAAGGGGACCTCGATAGCCATAATTTCAAAGGAAGGACACTCTATCAGATAACTATAAGCCGGAGCTCCAAGAGGTGGGACTCATACCCTCCAAAGTGGCAAAGATGCCTCAGAAAAGGAGGAGAAAGGGAGGTTCATCTACAAAGCTGAGGAGCCTTCTAGCACCCTAGGCACACTAGAATACCATATATATATATATATAAAGATATGTTAGGCCAGTCAGTTTAGAGAAGCACGAGGCCTCCAAATGTAAATGCAATTATCTAAAGTGATCCTAAATATTTTGGAGGTTCTATTAAATATGACTGGNTATATATATATATATATAAGGATATGTTAGGCCAGTTAGTTTAGAGAAGCACGAGGCCTCCAAATGTGAATGCAATTATCTAGAGTGATCCTAAATATTTTGGAGGTTCTATTAAATATGATTGGGTTTATATTCATGCATGAAACCCATTTAAAATCTATCCAGCATGCCATGTAGAAATGTAGAAGTACAATTTTTAAAATCCTAAATATTTTAATCTTAAAAATTCTTTTATATCGAATATCTTTTTATGAATTTGTAGAAAAAATAAAATTTTAATTTCTAAAGAGCCTATATTGCATCATGATTCCTAGACAATCACATAATTAAACAAGGAAACAATCCACACATACAAGAATGCAATAAGGTAGAAAAATAAGCCATATAAAATAATAAAAGATCGAGTGTCATTGTGTCAGCAACCTATCCCAAAAAAAGAAAATACAACCATACTCCATATATAAATGTCTGAACCTAATTTTATACATCAATACTAAACAAAGAATTAAGATATAAGATATGAGTATCTAAATCTGGTTCCCTCCATGTGGTTCCTGTGCCAAATGCCTTAGAACCCTTGCTCGTATCTTATTTCTGCTATAGGATTCTCTTAGAATGTAAAAGTACATAGGAAATAAAAAAACTCAATCGTGCAAGAAAATAAGCATTAGCGGGAAAGCCAACAATATGTAATGTATAATGATTCATTCCATAGAAGTGAGGGAGCTGAATAACACCCGCAAGCAAAATATTCAGAAATGATAACATGCTCCACCATAGCGATACATGTGTTTGTGCATATAAAAGCACCGCGCCTTACAAAAAAGTGCCCTAACACACTACCAAACATATCGAGCATGTAAGCACACCAAAAACACAAAAGGAAAGATGCTTGAATAGAGAAACCAATCCAACAATGAATAATATTCAGGCAACAAAATGACTACCTAACACCATACATTATAGCCTAACACACCATTTAACAAAAAGAAACCTAACATAGTACCATACTGCATAGTGTAAAGTCTTTGACTACTCTATGACTTTGACAGGGTTGCCGCACCAACCCTGTCTAAAAAAGCAAAGGGATCTAAAGCACATCACAAAATTGGTGACATTTTAAAGAGGTGCCAGACATAAAGCCTAACATATATAATTTTAAAAGTAGGGTAGGTAACACATAAGTAATAAAAATATACATTTTTTATACTTTTAAAATAGCAGACTAACGATGCAAGTTCGTAATGCATATGACGCACGTTAAAACCCTTGGATCATTAGCACAGTCATACTTGTTTATTATTCGTGATACAGAAACTCACACTAATTGTGGAGGCATCCTCACTGGTAATGCTTGTTTGAGTATCACGAACAACAAATAGATCACTCTCCTAACGAGTACGATTTCCATCAAGGCTTATAAGCAGTCATACACGAAGCCCACATTGTGATTATTTGACTAAAGTATGAAACAATCATAATGAGTGCCAGAAAGAGGGAAGACTCTCATACAAATGGATGTAAGGATACTACATGCAACATGAAACATACTAATGGGATGTGTCGATAAAATAAGCTACAAATGAAAAGGAATTACGCCTACCTGGGGACCCGAGGTGCCATGCGACTAGCATACACTAGCTACAAATGAGTTTGCATTTAGAAAAAGAATATATATAAAAGGAATCACACCTTATCTAAGAGAAACTCACTGAGCATACATGCAAACATGCAGGATATGCAACAGACATATGATAGATGCACCAAAGTTTTGAAGGTGAGTATATCTTAGAGGTAGTGACTCAGAAAGAGCGAGCATGCTGGGAGGCAGTGAACCATCCATAGGTATACCATGAAGGGAGTGACCCGGACATAAGCATGTTAGGTCAGGAGTGGCCCAAACAAAAGGGTATGCCGAGGAGGCAGTAAACTAAAGGAATCTGTAGCTTAAGCAAATGATAATCATCATACAAACAAAGGCACACAGGATACGATACAACATACATGCAGGCAAGCATGTACATGCACAACATGAAATGTGATGCAAAAGTATACAAACAAGCAAGTGATAGGTTGATCGAGTCGTGGAGGCTAGTTGGACCAAAGAAGTGGGTGGATCAATTTGAGCTAATCAATCCAGCCCAAAAGGATGGGTGGATAGCCATGGATGATTGATCGAAACCAAAATGGGTGATCAACACAAAGTGGTTAATCAATCCTAATAGATAGACTGATTGGCCTGGGATTTTAAGAGCTTTATTTAAAGGAACAATTGTGTATTCAAAAAAGAGGCCACAAGGGTGTGTGGTGGTGGTGGTGGTGGTGTGTGTGTGTGTGTGCTGGAGTTATCGGTGATAGTCTTTGTAGTGTGTTTTTTGGTGTGAATATTGGAATAAGAAGTCAAAGGAACTTCAACGGATTTTCTTGGGGAGAAGTCTCAGATAAGTACTTTGTGTTTTGGTTTTAGTTTTGTTTTATTATGAAGGCTTGGATTTTTAACATGAATTATCTTTTATTATGTTATCCCCATAAATTCTGAGTAGTTACTTTTATCTTCCTCCTTGCAAAAAGATGTAAGCATGTGTAGGATTAAATATGTTTAAGATTTCTCTTTATCCATAATTATGATGATTCATTACTTTGTACTTCATTTACATGTTTAATCTGGCCAATTGAGGTGTTAAAACTTATTGTCAATTCATAATGACCTAGGAGGGCTATTTGTTCCTCAACTAGTAAGAGTCACATTAATCTCATGAGTGGGAAGGTATTCCATGGGTTAGTGCAAATAGATAGAGAGATAAGTTTTGATGGGCGTAATTTGATGATTCTAGGGTGACATGCTAGAACCTTAATCAATTTGATATATCGTTTAGAACCTAAGGACCAATTATTCCTATAGAGAGGGCATAGTGAGTAATCTAGAGGTGAGAGGCTAGAACCTATCCGACATAATCTGAGCGTTAGGAACTTAAATATAGATTATCCAGCATTTTTTATGCACTTGGGAAATGATAAAGAATAAAACTACTCCTATTTGACACAAAACTATTTTTAACCTTTAAGTACTTGATTCCTACACTGATTATGATCACTTTGCAAGGGGAAATAACTTTCACATAATTTGAACTCTTCTTCATAAAAATATTTTAGAAATACAACATTTTTTTTAAATCTTTGAAATAGAATTAGTAGAAATTTATCAACCTTGTTTTACACCTAAACTTGCTTTCATATTTCTTAGATAGTTGTTTGGAGTTTAAGTAAATTTTTCCTAAGTCATAAAAGGAGTTTTGGATGAAAAGAGTTTCATGCTCTGTGTAAAAGTGATACTGAATTTTAAAATAAAATCTTATGTTACTTGAAATGATGCACTTACTTGTGTAATATCTCTAGTGTGTAAACTTTTTATCAAACTCTAAGTTCTGTAAAATAACTACTGTACAAACTATACGCTATATTATATTGGGCCAAATATTTAGCCATCTTTTGGAAACTAAATAACTGTCTAATTACGTTTTGGGTGAAGTGTTTGGCGTCGTTGTCAGGGAGGGAAGGAAACAAATGAAAATTTTTGACTTAAAAATTTTATTTGAACTTTAGAACTATCTTAGGTATTGCAGTGAATTTTTTCTTTATAACTACTTGTTTATTTCTTTAATATATAAAATCAAAAAAAAATATGAATAAAATAATAATAATAATAATAAAACCAAAAAATAAAGATTAAAATTTTTAAATTTCAGTGTTTTGTTTTATTTTAAATTTATTTATTAAACTTTCACTTTCGCAAAAGTAGTTCAAGATTTGAAGGTTTAGTACCTTATGATTCTGAGTTTGATTGAACCATAAGAAAAATTAGAAAATGAATAGAACTTCAAAATTTTCAAGAAATGGAAAGCACATCACATAAGAACATGGATATTAAAACTATTGAAAATGAACATCAAAACATACAAAGACCTTTTAGGACTATGCAAACACTACAACAAATGAAATTCACTTTAGCATAGAAAGCCTTCTGTAGCAGCTAACTACTTTGAACTAAAACCCACTATAATTCAAATGGTACTAGATAATCAATTTGGGAGAACCCAATCTAAAGATCCAAACTTACACCTTCCTAATTTTCTAGAATTGTGTGCTAGATTTAAGTAGGATGACGTATCAAATGATGTTGTTAGACTTAGAGTTTTTCCTTTCTCCTTATGGGATAAAGCTAAGATGTAGTTAAATTGATTAGCACTTGGATTTATTAGAATTTGGGGAGTTTTATCACAGAAATTCCTGGCAAAGTTTTTTCCACCTTTAAAACTATTAAGCAGAAATAATATTACCTCTTTTACTCACTAAGAAGGTGAGTCAATATATCAAGCACGTGAATGATTTAAAGAACTCATTAGGAATTGTCCACATCATGCTTTGCTAGCTGATTAATTATTCAAACATTTTATAATGGGTTTGTACGATCCCTTAGATCTATTATCGGCGCTATTGATGAAGGTTTATTAATGTCAAAACCATTTAATAAAGCTTAAGAATAATATAAAGAGGCGGCTACTAACAACTTTCAATTGCCCTCTGAAAGGATAAATCCTAATAAAGTAGCTAGTGTTCATGATATTGATGCAATTTCTATTTTGACATCTCAAGTTGCTATGATAATTATGAAGTTATATCAACTTGGAATGAACTTTTCTCAAACACCTCATGTGATTGAGAAAAATTCATTAGGACAATTGATTGATTCTCAACCATTATTTGAGACATTAAATGCAAGTAGAAATAGACCTAATAACCCATATTCTAATTATCATAACCCAGGTTAGAAAAACCACCATAACTTTAACTGGCATAATAATTCTAAAGGTGAAAATCAGCAGCGGGGGAACAATCAAGTGAATCCATTGGGAAACTAGAACAACAAGGGTAGTACTACCTATTGACCATTTTATCCTCCTCACATTATCAATAACAAATAAATTAAGGAGAAGAAGTTGTATTTATAAGAAGTGGTGTTAATTTGAAAGTCAAAGTGTAGCGATAAGAAATATTGAGAATCAACTGCGACAATTTGCTAACTCACTTAGCAATAAGCCTCAAGGAACACATCCTAGTAACACTGAAGTTTATCCTGAACATAAAAAAAAATAGGAATTTAAAACAATCAAGTTGAGAAGTGGTAGAGAATTCGAGACTGAAGTGCAAAAAGAATTGAAGTTGAGAGGGAAATTGAAGAACCTGAAAAACATGAAGGAAATATTCTTAAGGAGATAGAAAAACATACCTCTCTAATTAAGATCAATTTCGAAAGGCCACCACTGTCACTTCCTCATAGACTTAGACAGCAGAAGCTTCATTAAGAATTTTCTAAGTTTCTAGAGATATTTAAAAAGCTAATAATTAACATTCCTTTTGCTGAAGCACTGGAGTAAATGCCCAGCTATCTTAAGTTTATGAAAGAAATTTTAAATAAGAAAATGAATTCTAAATTCACAAGATCGTTGCACTAAGTGAAGAATGCAGTGCAATAATCCAGAAAAAACTTCCTAAATAACTCAAAGATCTTGATATCTTTACTATTCCATGTATGATAGAAGAAAGATTTTACGGAAAATCTTTATGTGATTTAGAAGCTAGTATTAACCTCATGCCATTATCAATATTCAGAAGGCTAGTCATAGGAGAGATTTCACCCACTACTGTAACCATACAGTTAGATGATTGATCAATTATTTATCTTAAATGGGTTATAGAAGATGTACTAGTGAACTAATATAAATTTATTATCCATGTGGATTTCATTGTTTTAGATATGGAAGAAGATACAGAAATACCAATCATTTTACGGAGACGTTTCCTTGCCACTAGACTAGGTATGATAGAAGTGAAAAAAGAGGAGTTAATCATGAGAGTCAATGACCAGAAAGTTACTTTTAACGTTTTAAAGTCAATGAAGTATCCAACAAAAAAAAAAGATGATGAATGTTACAGAATGGAGTCTATTAATTATTTAATTAAAACT
Source organism: Phalaenopsis hybrid cultivar (assembly GCA_002079205.1). Lineage (NCBI taxonomy): Eukaryota > Viridiplantae > Streptophyta > Magnoliopsida > Asparagales > Orchidaceae > Phalaenopsis > Phalaenopsis hybrid cultivar. The sequence goes on from JXCR01140825.1 coordinate 103,800, forward strand.
ATTTCTGAGAAAGTTGTGAAGCTAAAAGAAAACAACAAGAACTAAAGGATGAGAATGAGACAGATTTTCAAGATCAATCAATTAAGATAAATACTGAGCATTAAAATTATTTTTTGGAAAGTTTTGAGATTTTAGGCACTACTTAAAATAGTAAATCTCTTATTCCGTTAGTTGAAATACCTCTTGAACTTGAGATGAAGGTTCTCCTAAATATTTAAAGTATATTTTTCTAGGGAACTTATCAACGTTACCTGTTATAATATCACCAGACTTAACTAAAGATTAGAAAGAAAAACTAATGGAAACATTAAGAAATTATAAGAAAACCTTTGGATGAACATTAGCAAATATTAAAGGTATTATCCCTTCAGTTTGTATGCATAGAATTTTAATGGAAGATAATAATAAACCTAGGGTAAATCCTAAGAGGAGATTGAATCCTATGATGAAAGATATCATTAAAAGGAAATTTTAAAGTGGTTGGATGATGAAATTATTTATCCTATTTCTGACAATGCTTGGGTTAGTTAAATTGACTATATTCCTAAGAAAGGGGAGTCACTGTAGCTCTAAATGAACAAAATAAATTAATTCCAATAAGACAAGTCCCTACGTGGCGAATCAATATTTATTATAAAAAATTAAATCTCGCCACAATGAAAGATCACTTTCTTTTACCTTTTCTGGTTTAAAAATTGGATTGGCTAGCTGGGCACTGATATTTCTGCTTTTTCCATGAATATTTTGGATACCCAAATGCCCATAGCTTCTGAGGATCA
>JXCR01140825.1:128756-138966 GCA_002079205.1 Phalaenopsis hybrid cultivar
TATATATATATATAATATTTTTTAAATGTAAATTTTCTTTCACTGATTCCTCTAACTTTGGAAAACTCAACAAAATTTAATTTATATTTTTTGGACATTTATTTCATTTTTTTTATGAGTTTTTAAATGAACAGAAGTGGACTCCTTATAAAATTAAGACTTTCTGACTTAAGGGTGTTCTCTAACCATGGAAAAATCAGAGAACATCCCTAATGTCAAGAAGAACAAGCCCTCAAATTTTCATGTAATTAATATACGAATTTAATCTTTGATGACTTATTTGCTTCTGGGGTTTTCAATAAATTAAAAAAAAACGGTAGGCAAATATTTTTAATTTTTTTTCCACATTATTCTCCTTTGTGTACTGAACATAAGGGTATTTTTGTTTTATTTTTATGAGCTTTCTANAGACTTTAATCTTTGATGACTTATTTGCTTCTGGGGTTTTCAATAAATTTAAAAAAAAAACGGTAGGCAAATATTTTTTAATTTTTTTCCACATTATTCTCCTTTGTGTACTGAACATAAGGGTATTTTTGTTTTATTTTTATGAGCTTTCTACACAGAGATATGATTTTTCAAATTTAAATCAATTTTTGTAATTAATTAAACCAGAAAAATCTTTTTTTTTAACTTAACCATGGGAATATTTAAGTAAAATAACAATAATACCAAAGTAATACGCAAATGAAACTGAGGCATAGCGTCAATAACTCCTTAACACTACCATAGTAGAATAAGAATAATAAGGATATAGTTAAAATAATGAAACAGTTAGAATAACTCCTAAATACTACAACAATATAGAAAGAATAACACAGGTGTTGTTCATCTTCTCAGCTGCATCAGGGAACTAAAATTGTCAAATTTCAAACATTAAGATCTATTTTAAAATCAAGTATAGTTTATTCCTACACCATCATCTAAGCATGTAGAACACATATATATAGTTACTTAAGCATGGTGAGCAATTTTGTTTCATAAAAGACCAAAATTAAACAATAACTAGTTTTTTTGTATTATACCTTTGTCCAAGAGATGAGGCCTCATTTCGATGGTAGATGAAGCTTCACTTGAGTGCTAGAAAATTGACCTAAGTGTTGGTTCCTTCCAACAGTAGGTCCAGGTGAGGATTTAATCAAAAGGTAGCTTGGCCTTAGTCTTGGACTAGGTTAGAGGGCTCGGGTAAGTGGGGCTTTGATGGGGAAAATATTTTGGGATGTGGGGAAGCTTTGGGATGGATTATGTTGAGTTCTGATGGAGTTTATGGAGAGACCAAAAAATTTTCCCTAGTTTTAAATTTCAAATTTTGGGCTTTGAGGTGGAAGATAAGAGATAAAAATGCATGAAATGAGTTTGTAAGTGTTGTGAGAGGGCTTGAGAGCAATTGGGTAGAATTTTCCAAGTAAAAATGCAAAAGTACCCTTGGCAATGGAAAGGTGTCTTACTTATAGGCCAATAAGTTACTGAGGTGGTGCTGAGGTGGAGGGATCCAATACTCAAGAGCCAATAGGAATTAACCAAGTATGGTGGGTCAGGTTTTGGGATTCTAAGCCATGAGGGCTTTTTTTCTGGAGTGTTTAGGCCATTAGGATGGCTAATTAGGGTTGCATATGGTCAATTCTTGCTGAAGAAGTGCAGGGGTTGAAGTTGGTGATAACCATTGTGTTATGCCAAATGTCCAAATTACTTGACTTTTAAATGGAATGGATTTCAATAAACCTTGTGTTTATCTGGGAAAGACTCACAAAAATAGGCTTAGGTGGTTCTCCAAGTGGCTGGACAGCTTGGGGAGGTGTGATTTAGAATCAAGTTAGAGATTAGGATCTTCAATCTAGGTTAAAGCAAGCCATTAAGTGATGTTAAGTGTTCTTGGAAGAAACCCCAATTTTATCACTAAAGGAAAGTGCACTCTGTGTAAGGTGCATGAAATCTGGGTGCTTTAATGTAAAGATGATTCAGGAGGAAAGAGTTTTTGGATGATGTTATTGGTGGGGTTATTGGGTGTTGGGTCGCGGGTCAATCTCGGGGCGTGTGCGCACGAATGTGGGAGTGTGCATGCAACTGTAGGTGATTGTACACTTGTAATATTGCAAGGGCATTCTTGTAGGATAGCGGGTGCATGCGAGCAGGATTATAGGGCATGTGAGCGTGTGAGCGGGATTGCAGGAGCGTGCGTGTAAAATCACAGGGGCATGTGCGAGATCATGGGGGGGCATGCTATTGGGTTCACGAGGGCGTACGTATAGGATTATGAGTTGTGAGCATAGTTGTGTGCTGGTGTATACATGGTAGTAACGTGGGAGTACCGTGGTGTTACCACTATTTGGTGAGGGCAGGAGATATTGGACACGGACGGAGGGAGTAAATCAGTGTTCTTGGTGATTGAATCACTGAAGAGGGGTTATTCCATAGTGGTTTGGTGTTATTTAGGTGCTTTGTATGGTCGCAGAGCTATTGAAATGGAAGGGTGTTGTTTTGTGGTATTATTGGTTGAGTCTAGCCTGAATCAAAACCAAAGTCTAAGACTTTTTCCACCGCAATTCCTCTCATGGACACAAGACACACCAAAATTGGTGGATTTGGTGAGTTTTTGGCTTTGTCAAGAGGGGACGTTGGGTGTGAGCTTGGCAATTGGATATTGAATGTTGGGTTTTTCTATGATGTGTAACAAAGATTGAAATTTGGTTGGATGCTAAGTCTGTGTTTGGATTTTGTTCAAATTTTGGGGTAAGTTGGTGAGAGTTTGAATTTGGGGTCGGTGAAGATTGGAATTAAGGACTTGGCTTGATTTTGGATTGATGATGGAGGAATAGAAGAGGGTTTAGAGTGGTGAGGAAGTACTGTAGTGTCAGGTAAATATCCCAAACATAAAGAACCTTCCCAAGGCTTTATAGCCCCACCAGAACCTATCTTGGAACCTCCACATTTTAGTCCCAACCTTTCAGGTGCTGGAGGTTTATGAACATCCATGTGAGGTTCCAAAAGGGTCAAACAGTACTATGAATCTCCAAAAAGGAAGAATGTGAGGTGTGTGTGAAGTGGAATGTCCCAAGCCACCAAGTGTCAACAGGGTGTCCCTACGGCCTTATGATTCTATAGAAACTCATCCTTGACCCTTCAAATTTTTGTCCTAACCTCTTAAGTGCTAGAGTTTAGGACCACTCATGTTGAATTTCAAAATATCTAGAAGGTGGTTTGAAGTCCTAGAAAGGGTGGGATCCATCACTAGTCCTCTTGAATAGTAAAAAAGAAAGTTTATGTTTAGATCATGTGTACTAAACTGAAGACTAGACCTCATAAAAAATGAAGTCAACATCACCCAGCCGACCGCATGATGAACTGACACTAATTTTTATGATAGTACTATGGAGTGGTTATATTCTCAATTTTCCTTATTTATATTACTTCCTTTACAACGACGTGAAAAACTTAACTCTGAAGCAAAAAAGAGTACAATTATTATATTTAAATATTGAGATACTACGCAAGTATTCGTATCATTATCAAATAATATAGGAATTTTTTATTACTCCTCAAATATCAAACCCACAAGGAGAATTACAATCTTTTAAGTAAGAAGAAATTAGATAACAAATTCTACTTTGCAAAATATTATAACTCAAACTATAGATGTTATAATAAGAATGAAAGTTAAATTCTTTTTTGTAATTTTTTATAATTGAAAATTTAGAAAACAACTAACTAAATTTAATTAGATTTTTGTAAGATGAAAGTAATATAAATAAAATATCTTTTTCCTTATCATGAATCAGTAACAAGTATAGGAATTTTTTTGTGGAAGTATTCAAATTATCTTGTGTCAAAAAGGAGGAATATTATTCTTTACCCTTACTAGAGATGCTATAAAGAACATTAGCTAATTTAAAGTTTGAATAGTCCTGAAGCTAGGCTAGGTAGGGAAGAAACTAGCTCTCACTCTAGAGTTCCCTCTTCTCCCTCCACTTGGGGGCTAAATATCATACCAAAAACTAAAATAATAATCCAATTTTGAGGCTTTAGCCTGTCACTCTAAAGTCCTCTAACTCTAAACCATTCAAAGTTTTTTTTCCCTATTTACTTGCACTCAACCATATAAATTACATTCTCATCCATACAATCTTCTGAGATTCATACCATTAGTTGACATAAACAATACCAGCTTGGATCTTACAGGTTCTCACAATAAATATTAACATTTTACATGGACAAATCAAGAAGTAAATGAAGTACAAGGATTAAAATCATCACAACTTATTCTAGCATTAAATACCAATACTTCACACAACTTCCATCCAGCACTTAATCAAATATCATTTTAAAGAAAAATATGAAGAAAAATACTCAAAATTCATGAAGAAAACATTACAACACTTAGGTTTAAAATTAGAGATCTTGTAAACACATAAGAAATCTGAATTAAAACTGATTGTAGCACAACAATGAAAACATATCTCAAATTTTTATCCACAAAACTCTTAAAGTTCCTATAAATCTTCTCTCTTCCTTTCTCTTACAATACTCTTTACTAACACACTACAACTCCTCTCTTTCTTCTCTATAAAATTATCCTAATTCTATGATAAAAGTGGTCAAAAGAAGTCTCTAAGAGAGGTGGGCTGCTAATTTTCTAAAAAGTGCTTTGGTGTCTCTTAAAAAATGTGTTCACATTCAATGAATTTTCCAAGAGTTTCCTCCTTTCAATGGCCATTTGAATGTATTTTCATGTGAATTAACCATAAACCACGTGTTCACTAAGAGTTGCTTCAAACGCCTCTTAAAAAATTCATCTAAATTCATAGAATCATCAAATAACTACTTGTGGCTTTTAACAGCGAGGTCCTTGGTGCATAACATCTTAATTAGCCAAATCAAGAGGTAAATGAAGTAGAAGGATTAAAATCATCACAACTTATTCTGACATTAAAGATTAATACTTCACACAACTTCCATCCAAACCTTAATCAATTATCATTTTACGAAATGGATAAAGAAAACTACTAAGAATTCTTGAAGAAAACACAATCACACTTAAGTTTAAAAGTAGAAATATTGTAAGCACACAAGAAGTATAAGTTAAAACCAAATTTATTCACAAAGGTAAAAACTTATCTCAAACTTCTCTCCACCAAACTCTTGAAGTTCCTTTGAATCTCTTCCTCTCTTTTTGCTTACAATACTCTCTACTAACAAATTGCAACTCCTCCCTTTCTTCTCTCTAAATGTATCCTAGCTCTATATTAAAAGTGGTAGAAAGAAGCCACTAAGAGAGGGGGCGGTGGCTGCTAATTGAGTCCCCTATTCTTCTTTTAGAATTTTCCAAAAGGTGCTTTGAAGTTTCTTCAAAAATGTGTCCACATTCAATGAATCTTCCAAGAGTTGCCTCCTTTCAATAGCCATTTGAATGTATTTTTGTGTCCATTAACCATACACCACATTTTCACAAAGAGGTTCTTCAAACACCTCTTTAAAAATTTGTCCAAATTCATTGAATCATCAAATAACTACCTCTGGCACTTAAGCGCGAGGTCCTTGGCGCTTAGGCTTGACCTTCTCTATTTTTCTAGCTCGTAAGTGCCAATTCTGAGAGCTTAGGTGCCACAATTCATTTGCACACCTTCCTTATTTTTGCTCCAAATTTGATCATTTCTCACTCCTTTCAACATTTTTCTTACATTTGACTGCACATGAAAGAAAAAGACAAAAAACCTTCCATTAAAACATGAAAACCTCAAAAATGGGTATAAAAATTTGTACATAAAGCTATATTTTTAGGTGTATCATGAACCTACAAGTCATTTAGGTGGAACAACTTTTGAACTGTGCCCTTGCTCCTCATCCCAACAACGATTACTTCAAACTTCAATGTGGGATGGGCTACACCAGCTTTGAGTGGCTAGCTAGTTTGCTTGATCTCCTCATCGACTCTCTTGAATGTCACGGCTCCAAATTTCAACTCCTGACCACCACCCACCTCACCTTTGACTCCGGTAACCTGGCCAGTATAGTTGCTACATTGGTCTTTCCTCCAACTACTTCATCTCTTAGCCTTTTGTTTGCTTCAGCAATGGACACCTATGTCGATGTTCTCTGCATCAACTTTTTCTCTTGACTATCATTTCTCTCCTCTTTTAATTTACTTCTCCCTGTCTCTGCTGGTTTTGTCTCCCTTGCAGGCGTTCTTAGTTATTGTGGCATCATGGCATCTGCCCGCTTCTGTCTTCATTGTGGACCTGCCACTGTCTCTTCATTCCTTACACCTCTTCAAGGATGTTAAGGCTTCATTGTCTTGTTCCAATATGAGGTTCTCAAGCAGTCCTTCTTGTATAAAGATGCCATGGAAGGGCAACACGTGGGGCTAGAGAAGTACCTAGTTACATATGAGAGTCAATAGTTTTATCCTTGACTGACCATCAATCCTTGTTGAGGAATCGGTCGGCTACCCTTGTTGCCAAATCGGCCAGCTACCCTTACTTTCGAACCGACTAGCCACCCTTGTCGGAGAACTAGCTGGTCACTTGGGATAAAGGCCTTCATGCTAGAGAATAAATTCAAAGCAACTCCATTTAATTATTTTCCTACAGATATAATCTTAAAATCACCATATGCTTCTATTGCCCATATCTTACTGTCAGACTTTAAGGGAATGGTGTTTCTTAAGCATATTAGCCACCCAACAGTCGAGCTCCTTATGCCTGTCAGCCACCTACGAGCAGAAGAAAAACTTGGATCGATTAACTGATGCTAGTTGAGACTAATAGAGATCAGATTATCCCTTAGAACACCCCTTACAATAAGGGAATATATATTTTTTCATTTGCCCCTCATTTCTCTGTATAAATAAAGGACCCCTTGACTTGTCAAAGATTCTCTTTAAGCTATCTCTTCCTCATCCCAAACACGATTACTTCAAACTCCACTCTGAGATGTGGTACACTAGCTATGAGTGCCTAGTTAGTCTGCTTGATCCCCTCATAAACTCTTGTGAACTTCACGCATCCACGTTTCGACACCTGACCACCACCCGCCTTGCCTTTGCCCTCGCTAACCTGGCCAGTAGAGTTGCTACGCTGATCTTTCCTCCCACTAATTCATCTCTTAGCCTACTATTTTATTATGCACTGGACACCTCTGTTGTTGTTCTCTGCATCAAATTCAGCTCTTGACTAGCATTTCCCTCCTCTCCTAAATTACTTCTCCTTGTCTCTAATACAGCTAAAATACGTTCAATTTTTCATATACTTTTAATGTCTATATTTGGTGATTTTCACGGATATTACACTTTAAATGAAAGTATTTTGTATATTTTGGTTTTAGGTACAAGAGATGGAGCTTTGGAGAAAAAGAAGCAAAAACGGTGCAATTTGTAGCAAAAATGAGCAAGAAAGAAAATTTTGTGCTGGCACATTTCGATATGTCTTTCTATGCTTAATCTCTTTTACATTTCTCACATACTTTTGAATGAAATTACACTTTAAATAAAAGTTGTTTTTATTCTTATTTTGTAGGTATATCCGTTAAGAATGAAACACAACTGAAATGGGGTGAAACGGAGCTAAAACAGAGCCAAATGAAGCAAATTGGTGGAGCTGTGCAAGGTGGGCACCGACATCGCCAAAATTAGTACCAACAGTGCCAGAGTGAAGAGAGCAATGTGAAAACAGCGTTGAAGGCGCCCAAAACAGCTCCGAATGTTGCCCAAGCAGTTTGGATGCGATGTTGGGAAAATTTCTAAAAGATTCAATGTATTTGGATGCTTTTTGGAAGATGGCTTGAGGCATCTCTTGGGAGATTTTTCCCTACACTATAATAGATTGCTTTTATGTCAGAAAAAGTGGTGTGTGTGTGAGTGTAAAAATGTGAAGAATGTTTAGAGATCTTAGAATAGGAGTAGAAATGTAGATTTCTACCTTTTTGAAGAAATTAGTGAGCGGTTTTTGAGAGAATCTATAAGAGAATGTTCTAGCATTGCATGGATCAGCGAGAGACTTTGTGAGAGAGATTTTAATCTTTCTTTCAAGGGAAAAAAGCTAATTATTATGTTCTTCATTATCTTATAGCTTTGTAAACACTTATCTAGTGGATTTGCTTTGATGAAATGAAGTTTCCGTTGTGTTTTCTTTGTGCTTTGTGATATGTTTTTCTTACTTTTTCTTCTTATTAGGAAATAGTGGCACGAGAGAATTATGCCATTATTTTCCTCTTACTTTTCTTTTTCAATGAGTAGGATTCATGTTTAGGATTTTAGGATGCATGATAGAAAAAGTTAATTATAGCTGTGATGGTTTTTACTTGCACTTCATTTACATTACAATAAAAGTCTGTTGCATTGTTAAAATTTGTTGTAATTGCATTAAGACCCGAGAGCGCTATGTAATTCTCAACAAAGTGGAACAACATTCAAAATTCCATGGTTGGTGAAGTTAATGGGGGATGGATGCAAATAAATATGGAAATATACTTTGATGGGCATATAATTGGAGATTTTAGGGTGACAGACTAAAATCCTAAATTTGGTCATAGTGTTTGAAAACTAAAGCGAGAGTTAGCCTTTAGGCAAAGGGAAGTGGGAGCTCTAGAGTGAGAGCTAGTATCCTCCCAGCCTAACCATAAATTTGAGGACTAAACCTAGGATTATCCAATGTTCTTTTAAGCACTCGAAAGAGGGTAAAGAATAAGATTGGTCCTATTTTCCACATACAATATTTAATGCATCACATTCCATCACATTATCCAATTCACTACATAAGAATAATAGTTTTTAACATCACTAAATTCTCCAAATCAATTCATCCAAAAAGGGGTTATCTTTAGATTTAACATTTGCATTTAGGAATAGTTATTATCATTACATTTAACATTTGCATTTAGAAGTAGTTGCTAGATAAAACACCATTTTAATTGGCATTCCAATCTAAGGCCTGATAGAAGTATACTAGAAATTTGACTAAGGACCTCTTACCTGCTTCCCTATGGGATCGATAAACGAGACTACATCAGAGCCCTATATTACTTCAGTGATATGTATACTTACATTAATATCATTGTGACTATCTAGAATATATAAAATAAAAAAAAATATAAATTCTGCATCAGTTTTTTTTGTGTCATTGCCTGGGATTAAAATCTTCAAGTAGTGGTGTCAACTTCATGAAGCAAGGCATGTAAAAAAGTCGCATCAAGTTTTCGGCACCGTTGTATAGGAAGCTTCGGTAAGAACTTTATGAGAATTTTAGTTGAAGTAATTAGGCTTAGACTTGGAAAAATTGTAGTGTCATAAAAATTATTTTTGTGTGAAAAGTATTTTTTGTATGAAAAAGTGTTGTGAAAAAAATAGAATTTGTGTGAAAAACAAGGTGTTTGTGCAAAATTTTTGTTTTGTCGAATATATTTTTTATTTTATTTTTTTAATTTTTAATATATTATTTTTTGTTTTGTATATGTGAAATAAAGGATCCGCAAGACTTGTGCCTTATGATCCTGAGTTAGAAAAAAGAAAAAAAAATCAAAAAATAGAAATGACTTGAAAAATTAGATATGTCAATGGAAAACATTCAAAATAATAACTTGGAAAATCATCAAAAATCCTTGAGGGATTATATAAATCCTATTACATATGAAATTCACTCAAGTATATCCCTGTCTTAGAAGCTAACTCATTTGAAATAAATCTAGATATTATCCAATTGACGCAGAACAACCAATTTGGGAGAACTTCTTCGAAGGATCCCTATTTACACTTATCAAGTTTTCTTGAACTTTGTGCTACATTTCATTATAACGACATGTCAGATGATGTTGCTAGACTAAGGCTTTTTCCTTTCTCACAAAGGGATAAGGCTAAAATGTGGTTATACTCATTAGCACCTAGCTCTATTAAAAATTGGGAGGAGTTAACTCAAAAATGCTAGCTAAGTATTTTCCACCTTCAAGGACTACTAAACTTAGAAACGATGTTATCGTTATTTTGTCAGTATAAAGGGGAATCAATACACAAAGCCTAGGAAAGATTTAATGAACTCCTAAGAAAGTGTCCACACCATGCTCTGCCTGATTGGTTAATCATTCAAACTTTTTATAATGGGTTAGTAGGATCCCTTAGGTCTAAAAATGATGCTGTCGCTGGTGGATCATTAATGTCAAAACCAATTGATGAAACATATGTATTAATTGAATTAATGGCTACAAATGAATTTCAATGGTCATCTAC
>JXCR01140826.1:51924-74959 GCA_002079205.1 Phalaenopsis hybrid cultivar
GATTCAGGGAGGTTAAAGCCTTTTGAAGTTGGGTACAAATAAATAGGGAAATAAAATTATTGGGCGTAGAATTGGAGATTTTAGAGAGACAGACTAAAATCCCCAATTTGGTCTTATCGTTTGGGTGTTGAAGTGTAGATATTAGCCCTTAGGCAAGGGGAACGAGGGAGCTCTGAAGTGAGAGCCGATATCCTCTCAGCCTAGCCGCAGATTCAGTAAACAAGAGTAGGATTAGTCAATGTTCTTTATGCCTGGACNTGTGGTAACATATCCACTTGGTCGTATCTGAGGATCCCAGGCGGATTCCCCTGTCTGTCATTTGTAAAATTGTAGCAACATCCNCACGTCTGCACTGTTGCCGTTGAGAACAAGTACTGAACCAACTGGAAGAGGAATCTTTATAGCTCCTCTAAATTCACCAGAGCCGATTATATTAATTTCTTTTCCAAATAAAATATTGCTCTTACTCATGAATGAGACCGTGCAGAAAGGCCTCACAAAGTCATGATGGTCAATGTGCGGAGGAATGCAGTCACCTTCCTCATAAATGTCGATGATGCAACTGTTAGGAATGCAAGTGGCGGGTAGGATATTCCACTTGACCATTCTCTTTATCATCCACTTTATCATTTGTGGTAACATATCCACTTGGTCGTATCTGAGGATCCCAGGCGGATTCCCCTGTCTGTCATTTGTAAAATTGTAGCAACATCCGCACTAGATGGTGATTCTTCCCTTTCCTTGCATCCATTTCTTCGGCTCAGAATACATTCTTTCCATGAGAAGGCCTGCTCGACCTCTATCTCCTAAAAATTAAAGATGCAGTCCAGGATGCTTCTTTCATCAGTTTCAGAGAAAACTCTGGTATATAGCTCCAGACCTTCCAATATGTTGATAAAATTTCTCTGAACCTCTTCATAGAACTCAAATTCTCTTTTGTTTACCTTGCTTATTTTGCAGTATTCTACCATACCGAGAGCTGCCAGCTGCCTGGGGCATTCCTTCCTCCGGGCCTCGACGGGAATCTAAACTGGCGCTGGCCGATCCGGAATATGAGATTTAGCCTCGAGTGGGATGTATGATCCTGGATTCCGTGGTGCGCGCTGGTCCGTCCCCAGTGGGACATACAGTTCATTTGCTACAAAATCTGGAGTCTCAGACTAGTTGGTGCTTGCAGTGTATTCTTCTAAGGTACTGAAATGCTGTAGATGTAGAACGTTGCAGTCCGGGTATTCTACAAATGCGCCCGTGACTGATATCCTAGCTGGTATCTCGACGTTGCATGTCGGGCAACCTCTGCACAAGATATCTGGGACCGGGGGTACATCTTATCTCGTGAGAAATGCTGACTCTTCATCTTTAGTGGGTAGGCTGACAGAAGCCTCTTTCAGATCTAGATCGTAGATATGTCCCACAGGAATGGGGGTAAGAAAACCGCTCACGTCTCTTTGGCGCTTGCGCTGCTGTCGCAGAAAGGCTCTCTGTTTCTTCCGACTCGCATTTCTGCGTTGCGTCCTGCGAAGTGGAGTATTTGGTAGTTGTTCACGGTGGGCAGCTGTTAAGCCCCATGCTGGAGTAGCTATCATGGAGGGCAATCGGTTGGGCCCCTTCATCGGATCTTGTTCTGCTATCACGTTTTTACACTTTTGTGACACGTCATCTTGAGTGGTCACCCTTAACAGTGAAGGTAGTCCCTTCATTTCTTCATTGCTGACTACGCCCATTAGAGGACCATCGTAGTCCATATCAATCTAGTTGAAATCCATGTTGAAATCTATGACACCTCCTTGTGGCGACATCTCTTCATTCAGTGCGAGGTTCTAGCCGTCCTGGAAGGCAAAGATCAGCCTCTGCCCTGACATTTTTCTGCAGACGATATAAAAAAATGTCAGTGGGCCGAAGTTTGACAAGAACAAGAACAAAACAGAGTATTTATTAAAGTAAATTTTAGTTTTGTTTTGATGAAAATAATTACTCATTTTATGTGTGAGTTTTGTCTTAATTTAATGGAATTTTTAAAATCAAAAGTACAAAAAAAAACGTGTAAAGTTCAAAAATTTTCAAAAAATTTTCATTATAATTAGGTTAATTACAAAATTTGGACCCGGTCATAGACATATGGCCATTTAGATAACCCTAAAACAATTAAGGTTTTAAAATTTCAAAGCAAGCAAATGCAAGCGGAGGCAGGCGACATCAGGCTGCGTAATATGTTTTCAGGTATCATCCATTTGTCGGTAACATGGGTCTTTCACCCCGGAAGTCCACTAACTGGTAGGCTCCGCCTGTATAGACCTTCTCAACAATAAATGATCGCTCCCAAGTTGGCTCGAATTTTCCACCTATTTCGTGGCGAGCAAGAATAGGTCTTTTGAGCACAAGTACGAGGTCACCAATTTTAAATGTCCTTGGTTGGACCAATTTGTCATGGGCTTGTACCATCTTTGCCTGGTAGAGCTCTAAATGTTGCTATGCTTCCAATCGTTTTCCCTCGAGACTCTCCAATTCTTCAAGTCTGAGTTTTGTGCTTTCTTCCTTTGTGAGTTGGTTGGCAACGGCGATTCTGAGAGATGGTGTCTGAATTTCTAATGGTAGCACGGCCTCGGTCCCGTACATGAGCATATAAGGTGTACACTGAGTGGGATTCCTGAAAGTCGTTCGGTAGGCCCACAAGGCTTCTAACAGTTTGTTATGACAATCCCTTTTATTTTCATCTAGTGTTTTCTTCAAAATCTGTACCAGTGTCTTGTTGAAATCTTCGGCCAGACCATTTGCTCTGGGATAGTAAATTGTAGAGTATCTCCATTCTATCCCATGTCTTCTGACGAAATTGTTGATCTTTGTGCTTTTAAAAGCTGTCCCATTGTCAGAGATTATTCTTCACGGTACTCCAAAACGGTAGACGATTTGGCTTTTGAAAAATTGAAGGACGTGCTATGCCGTAATCTCACGCAACAGTACTGCTTCTGCCCATTTGGAGAAGTCATCTGTAGTGGCAAGTATGAAACTGTGTCCTCTAGAAGATTGAGGGTCTATCGGACCTATTATGTCTGTGCCCCAACACTCGAATGGACACGAGGCAACAGTTGGGTGTAGCACATTCGAGGCTGGTGTAAGACCACCCCATGCACCTGGCATTTGTGACATCTTCTGGCGGTATCCATACAATCGGACATCATTGCTGGCCAATAATATTTGAGTCTTTTAATCTTCATTTTCATTTTTGGTCCCGATGGTGAGTGATAACAATTTGGCATGTAATTCTTTGACAATATTCTGTGCCTTGGCTCTGCTCAAACACCGTAGCCACATTTGGTAGAACGATCTTTTGTAGAGAACATTTACCACCAGGGTGTAAGACATGGCCCTTCTCGTGATGTGGTGTGCCTCAGACTTGTTATCTCGAAGCTTTCCAGAATGAAAATATTATATTAATGGCTTGCGCCAATCTTTGTTGATGTTTGTTACTATATTTATTGTTTCTTCGTTTCCAAGCTTGTGTAGAGTTTCGAAGTCGCTTCGAGACAAGACTTGTCTTCCTTGCACCGCGACTTCGATGGAATCCTCTGGGTGACACGTCATTTCCTTAGCGAGTTTTGCTAAAGCGTTGGCATGAGCATTATTTCCCCAAGGAATCCAGTAGAAAGTCACCTCAGGAACCTGCTCCAGGAGCTTCATCGCGTACTGATGGTATTCTGCTAATCTTGGTTTCAAAATTTTGTATTGTCCGACGACTTGCTGGATGAAAAGTTGAGAGTCACCATAAATGGCAATGTTTATTATATCCATTGAGATTGCCAACTCCAATCCGGTGATTAAAGCTTCATATTCTGCTTCATTGTTGGTGCACGGCTCTGTCAAGTGGTATGAGAACCTCAACATACCCTTATCTGGCGTAAAAAAGATCAAATCGATCCCCGCTTTGCCTGGTATAGCTATCCCTGATCCTTTGTCTTTCCTGGCTGACGAGGCACCATCGAAGTACTTTTCCCAGCGCTGCGCACTAGAGAATTCTATTTGTAGTATCTGCTCGTCTAGTAACTCATCATTGAGAGAGGACCCAGCTGGCAGTGAGTGTGCAACGAGAAAGTCTGCTAAAATCTGTCCCTTGATAGCATGGAGGGTATAAAAGTTATATTAAATTGCAATAAGATCATTAACCATCTCGCTAAACTTCTGGAGAGTGTCGGTCGGGTCATCAGATATTGCAATGGATTAACTTTTGAAATTAGGGTAATCTTGTGACAAAGCATGTAATGTCTTAGCTTTTGAGCGGCGAAAATTAGTGTCAGACAATGCTTCTCAATATGTGGATACCTTATCTTCATTGATATTAGACAACGACTCAAGTAGTAGAGAGCATTTTCTTTTCCCTCCTCATTGACTTGGGCTAAGAGGGCTCTAATTGAGTCATTAAAGCCGCGGTATAAAGTATCAACGGTTTCTCTGGGATAGGGGCTGCCAAAACATGAGGTGTCATTAAATATTGTTTAACGTCCTCAAAGGCTCGCTGGCATTTTTCTTCCCAAATAAATTTGGCATCCTTTTTAATCAATGC
The DNA here is from genome assembly GCA_002079205.1 of Phalaenopsis hybrid cultivar. Taxonomy (NCBI): domain Eukaryota; kingdom Viridiplantae; phylum Streptophyta; class Magnoliopsida; order Asparagales; family Orchidaceae; genus Phalaenopsis; species Phalaenopsis hybrid cultivar. The sequence continues at coordinate 56,483 of JXCR01140826.1, forward strand.
CGAGAAAGGTTGACACCTACCTGAGAGATTAGAAATAAAGCGTCTCAGATATGCCAACTTCCCCTGGAAGGAACATAGTTGCTTCAAGGTTTTAGGGGGAGGCATTTCCAAGATAGCTTTAATCTTATCCAGGTCGATCTCGATTCCCCAATTACGGACAACGAATCCTAGAAATTTCCCAGAGGTGACGTCAAAGTCGCACTTTAAGGGATTCATTTTAAGGTTATATCATCGTAACCGTTCAAACACAATCCTCAAATTATACAAATGGTCTATTTTCTGTTTACTTTTGATGACCAGATCATCCACGTAGCATTCTACTTGATTGTGAATGAGGTCATAAAAAATCTTCGTCATTGCATGCTGACATGTTGCTCCGGCGTTCTTTAAGCCGAACGGCATCATTGTGTAGCAGAAGATTCCAAACAGTGTTCTGAAAGCTGTAAGTGCTGCATCATCGGGAGCCATCTTGATTTGGTTATACCTCGACGATCCGTCCATGAAAGAGAAAATTTCATGTGTTGAAGCGATGTCCACCATCATTTCCGGCATAGATAGTGGAAACTCGTCTTTTGGACATGCCTTTTTCAAATCTCTGAAGTCGACACAAATGCGGATCTGCCCATTTTAATGAGGTACTACTCTTCTTTAACAAAGTTGGCGTCTATCAACTTCTTCACCTCGACGACGACTTGTTGTTCTATTTTAAGACGCATTCTCCTGGGAGCCTTTTTTACAAGGATTCCATTCTTGTCCACCCCAAGTTTATGGATCGCAACCTCTGCTGACAGTCCTGGCATTTCGTCCTAGCTCCATGCAAAACAATCTTTCAATTCTGCTAATAGTTTGACCAATTCTGCAGACTCTTTGTCATCAAGTAGAGAACTTATAAATGTAGGTCAGGGTCGTTCTTCAGTCTCGAGGTTAATCTCTTTCAATTCATCGATAGTGGATTTAATTTCTTCTCTGGCGGAGCATCTTCTATTGGTTGATCAGCAGAGTCATTCTCTATATCGAGACAATCCTCTTCTGACTCACTAGTAACAACCATGCAAAATTAGATGAAGTCATCCTCTATATCGAGACAATCCTCTTCTGACAACCATGCAAAATTCAGAATCATCGACTGGTCCAACTGTACCAAATCCGAGACCTTCTTTTGAATTGGGAGTTCGTCTTTTAGCGTTCCATAATTTTTCAAAAAGTTGAAATTTTTCTTTCGGCATTTGTTTTGGTAAATGTCCCTGTTGAATTAACTTTTGAACATAAGGTGAGAAGTAACCAAAAGACAATTCCATTAATTCATTAGAATCAACATTCAAATTTACATGTTTTTCAAGCTCAGTAGAGGTAGAAGCGCGGTAAAATTTGATCGGCTTTCAACCAACACAACGGACTTCCTTGACCTCTAAACTCTCGACATTTTTAGGGAGAATTAGAGTGAGGGTCACATAGTGGTTTATCCGATCATACATTGTTTCATATTCATTCCCTCTATATCTTCTAGGGATATCTCGTACTGAGGTTTCTTCTACTTTTTCATCATTATCTCATCTTCAGAACTGTCTTCATCACCAATGTTGATAGCTGGCCTAGTCCGTTCAACAATTAATTGATCTTTCCTCTCTACGTCCCCGGCCTCGACCTCGGGTGCGTAAACTAGAAGAACCTCCACCAACTCATTGTAGGGGAGTGGTAGAAGGTCGTTGAAGCGGAGTTGTCTGGCCTCCTTTTTGTGATCCTTCTGAATCTTTATTTTTGTGTTTCAAAATTACGCGCGAGAATACAGTCTTCTTTGGAGGCGCGTAGTAGGCAGCATCTTCATGGATACCAACTTCATGAGAAGACTGTCTTCTTTGGAGGCGCGTAGTAGGCAGCATCTTCATGGATACCAACTTCATGTACTGAAAATGGTTGTAGGTCGGCGCGTAGTAGGCAACATCTTCATGGATACGCGAGAAGACAGTCTTCTTTGGAGGCACGTAGTAGGCAGCATCTTCATGGATACCAACTTCCGTGCGAGAAGACAGTCTTCTTTGGAGGTGCGTAGTAGGCAGCATCTTCATGGATACCAACTTCATGAGAAGACTGTCTTCTTTGGAGGCGCGTAGTAGGCAGCATCTTCATGGATACCAACTTCATGTACTGAAAATGGTTGTAGGTCGGCGCGTAGTAGGCAACATCTTCATGGATACCAACTTCATGCACTGAAAATGGTTGTAGATCTCCTTGATGCAATTTTCTTGACCATCTTTCTAGTATTTAATGCACTGGTGTATGAATGATGGAACCATATTATGCTCATGAATCCATGGTCGAAATACAATTTTCTTGACCATCTTTCCGGTATTTAATGCACTGGTGTAGGGATGATATTATTCTCATGAATCCACGGTCGACCCAATAGAGCGTTAAAATAGGTCTCGGCGTCGATGATATGAAATTTAACGGTAGTTACAAGTTCTCCAACCTTCATAAGTAACGAGATTGATCCAAGGGCTCTTTCTCCCTTTTGGTTGAATCCTCTTAACATCATCTTATCGGTGATGAGCTCCTGAACGTCGAAGTCCAAATATGCTAACTTCCGTAGACTCATCAAGTTAAGAGATGCCCCAGGATCCACTAAAACTCTTGATAACACAAATTTGCCAATGTTGACGGAGATAAAGAGCGGACAGTTGTGGTTGGTGGTACCGAGCTGCAAGTCTTCATCTGTAAAGGTTACCCCTAATTGTTCTCTCAATGAGCAAACTTCATTTGAGGATGTGTTAGCCAACTGAGCTAAGCAAATTTCTAGATCTAGCAAAGCTGTAACCAGAGATTCTCTCATCTCCTTTGATAGGATTAGAGCGTCGTAGATGCTTAATTGGGCCGGCAACTTCCTAAGATGAGCTAGCACGTTGTAGTCTACTTTGTATGATCCTTCGATTTTATTCTCGTTGTAGTCTACTTTGTAGGGTCCTCCAATTTTATCTTGATTATGTGGTTCTTCCACTGGAGTATACTTTGCATGATCCTCCAATTTTGTCTTGATCATGCAGTTCTTCCACTGGCGGAGATGGGGGTATCTCTTCCCGAGTCATTATCTGTTTTCCTTTGTCTGCTAGAGCTGTTCTTGGTGGTAACACCTTCCCGCTTCTTAAGTTGACTTCTGTGACTTCTTCTTCTTGAGATATCATTTTTAAATCTTCTGGTGTCTTTTCCTCTTTATCGGAGAGATCTAAGTTGATGGCGAGCGGTGCACCATGACGCTCGAGAGTTGGTTGTTTGTTATCAGTGCTGTCGTAAGCGATATCGTTCATATCTTCTTTAGACTTGACAACAAGTTCATCAGACTCAAGTACGATTTGAGGATCATTTTGAGGATTGAGATCGCAACTAGCTTGGTTATAATTAGTCACGTTGTTACCAGAAATAGTCAAAACGTAGCCGAAATCACAACCATTATATTCATAAGACCCCGGAGGAAAATAGTCAAAATGTAGCCGAAATCACAACCATTATATTCATAAGACCCCGGAGGGACAAAAATTATTACCAGAAATAGTCAAAAAATATCCGAAATCACAACCATTATATTCATAAGACCCCGGAGGGACAAAAAGATAATCATACAAGCCTAAATCACAACCATTATATTCATAAGACCCCGGAGGGACAAAAAGATAATCATACAAAGTCAAGGGCTAGAGGACTTTCTTCCCTCGAATCCGAGACAAACAATCTAGTAGAGGCAGCCCCTATCCTAGCCCCCGTGCTATCAATCTTGGCAGCGACATTTTTCTTTTTCTTGTTCTTTGTTCTGGACGATGACGGATTTTCTGGTGAAATCTTCATCTCAGGCTCAGTATGTTGCAGACTCTGAATGGAGGCTTGTTTTGATGCAGATTAAAGCTTGTTTAGTTTCTTCTTAAACAATCTGCTTCATACCTCATTCCATCCTTCTTCGGTATTTGTAGAAGCTTGTTTCGATGAATCCTGTATTCGATTGAGGACCCTTTTGAGTTCATCCCAAGTTGTACTCCATTCATCTATTCCGACATATGGGTCAATTGGGGAGGTTGACTCAGCTGCAATCATGTTTATGGACCTTTTTCAGGTTCTCTCAAATACTCCTTTGGGATTGTTATATTCTCTTCCCTGAGGTTCTTCTTGAGCCAGTCTTTAAAGACAAAGCATTTGTCTATAGTGTGCCCAAGCAACTGGTGGTACGGGCAATAATTTGGTTCATTCTTCTCATCCACCTCTTTGGGTTTCTTTGGATCAGGTAGTCTGAATTCTGGTTTCTTCATCAAGCTTTTGAATATTTTAGCACAGCTTCATCTTTGAAGGATAAACAACTTTCTGTCACTCTAACAGGGATATTCTTTTACCCGCTGTTCGAGGTGATCCCTCCTAAGACGGCCGTTGGTTGGATTGACTGCTCTGTTTCTGAGAGTACTGTGACAAAGACTGACGATGATCTTCTGCATATATCTTTATTGGCTGCTTTCCCTTATCGACAGTTGCGACTACCCCTAATTTCTTTTCGAATACTCTGGTCACCTTAGCCTTTTCACGCGCCTCCATGTGCTTCATTTCTTCTTGAAGATTGCTGGCTTTACTGAGTAGCTTCTCGAAGGATTTGATGATGAGTCCCTCAAGCATGAAAGCTACTGGCCCATGAATTCTTTTGAGTAGAATCTCAATCGCTTGATGTTCCTAGTTCACATTTCATGCTAAGGTTTCTCCACCTCAAAATATAGTCTGTCAAGTTTTCATTAGGCTTCTGCTTGTCCATCATGAGTTCTCCAATAGACACATGATGTTGTGCCCTAGCAAACCTTTTCACAAATAACTGTTCCAACTCAGAAAACATTTTAACTGACCCGTTGGGCAGGTCAGCGTACCAGTCGAAAGCAATCCCTGACAAGCTGCTGACAAACTGTTAGCAGAGTAGAGCTTCATTAATCCTTGTGTTTCCACAATTGGCTCGAAAATGTGCTATGTGCTGTCTGGGATTTCCAGTCCCATCGAATATCTTGAAGTGATGTTACAAAGCCCTTGGGGAAAGGCACGACATCAAACTCCTCCGGGTAAGGTCTACCCTTTAAAATTGATGCACCACCCTTGGACTGGGCTAAGGCATCCCGTACTTGTTCAACCATTTGCTTGAACTCCTTTTCTGGCATGGCACCTGATGGAGAATCCTTCTTTGGTTGTTCTTCTTTGTCTGTCAAAGTAGCCTCCCTTCTTTCATCTGTAATGTGTATGATTTCTAGTTGATTAATCTTTGGAGAAGCCAATCTTGGTGCTTGTGATTTCCCCAGAATGGTGGCCATGGCGATCATAGCTGTAGTTATTTCTTCTAATCTCTTTTCCAGTAGGACAACTTGCTCATCCCTGAGGAGGATAAACCTATGCAGCTCATCTACGGCGTTCTCTTCAGTGTGAGGTTGAGCTTCGCACGTAGATGTGGTAGCTCTGGTTTCGATCACATGGACATCCATGAAATCTTCCTCTAAATAATCACTGTAATCAAAATCCTCGTTGTCACTATCGACGGAAACTCCGTGTTCTCGAGCCAACTCAGAAATCTCGATCCTGAGTTTCTCAACTTTTTCCTCAATTATCAATTCCTTGATTGCTTTAAAGTATGGAGGACCTTGATGGAAATCCTCAACTTGTTCCTCCATCTCGCTGGCTATCATCGCGACGATGTCAGATATTTCAGGCATTGGTTTTACTTCCTGTCCTGCAGGCTCACTGAACTGTATTGGTGCAGTGACCTTGGGTACCCATACCCTCTTCTTCTTCGACGATGATGTCTCAAGACGGGACGTTTTAGTAGAGACTTTGGTATGTCGAGAGAAGGTATGATCCTCGTGGTGTAGACCGGCTACAGTGTCAGGTAATTGTCTTGTCTTTCTTTCCGTAATTGCAGGAATGACGGGTAAACCTCTCAGACCCAGCCTTGAATTAATCGGCCGGCGACCTGCGGTCCTGGTGGTGGTATGATCGGTGGTTACTATAGCAGTATCAACTCGGTTTCCCAAATCGAGCCAGACGGGAACGCAGGTAGGTGACTTTACAGTCAACCAATGAGATTTTCTAGCGGACTTAATATCCTTCAAAATTTCATTCTTCATATGAGGGGAAATTGCATGTCCCACTAGTTTTAGTAATTCACTAACAAAACATCCTTATTTAGTGGCAAGCCTTCTGAAGACTGCACTAACTCGGGTGATGGGGGTGAATTTCTTTCCCTTCTCACCATGCCCATGAGGTGATGGTAATGCGGCAGCAATCTTCCTGATACTCTCATATCCATCAGTATCCATCAGTGGATGGAATCTACTCCCTCGTAGAAGTGGGAAAACTTCTGATAATACTTCCTCAACTTAATGAGGCTCCTCCTCATCAGGTGTGTTCTCATTAGTCTGGGCTTTGGTGGCCCTCTGAATTCTCCTATTGCGGTTCCTCCTTTGAGTTCGGGTCAGTGGTACAGCCCTTGAGCTTGACCTGATCTCAAACACGGGTGGCGGAATAGTTAATCCTTCAGTCGAGTTTTCGACAATCATCACTTCCTTCCCCTTAGCAGCAGCGGGGATAGTAGGCTTGATGACGGCAGCTTTAGCTTTCTTACCGGCAGGGAAGTCTTGAAGGCAATTTAAACTAAGTTCTGCAGACGGCTCTTGAACTTCCGGAGCAGCGATCTTCATTACCACGAACGGGGCTTTCCCGAGGATAACCTCGAGGTCTTTAAATCCAGCTCCGAACTTGATGGTGGGAGCGACATTACGGGCGTTGCGGTCCGTTGGTAGGTTGCGGGAAAAGGTCAGCGTTAGTTAGGCCATCCCGGCGGGCTTTAAAACAGAAAGTTTTAGGGTTAGCTATATGGCCGAAAACCTCGTAATTTTTAGTACGAGCACTGAAAATAAAGGTTAATTTGTAGATTGGGCGGGTCTTAATTTACAGGTAATTTTAACATCCTTGTTCAAAAAGGTGTAAAATTTAATTAATATTTCAAGGTGAATGCAGCACAACGCAATTTGGTTCAATTTGTGAAGTAGCAAACCAAATGTGGAAGGGAGTTGTGAAAAATTTTAGGACTCAGTGCGGGACCCAATTCGTGCCAGAAAATGCCCAGGTGGAATTAGTCCACCGACACACCTATTGGGGGTCCGNGGGAAAAGGTCAGCGTTAGTTAGGCCATCCCGGCGGGCTTTAAAACAGAAAGTTTTAGGGTTAGCTATATGGCCGAAAACCTCGTAATTTTTAGTACGAGCACTGAAAATAAAGGTTAATTTGTAGATTGGGCGGGTCTTAATTTACAGGTAATTTTAACATCCTTGTTCAAAAAGGTGTAAAATTTAATTAATATTTCAAGGTGAATGCAGCACAACGCAATTTGGTTCAATTTGTGAAGTAGCAAACCAAATGTGGAAGGGAGTTGTGAAAAATTTTAGGACTCAGTGCGGGACCCAATTCGTGCCAGAAAATGCCCAGGTGGAATTAGTCCACCGACACACCTATTGGGGGTCCGACCCCACATGAAAATTTAAAGAGTCCTTAATGGTCTTCTGAACCCCTCTGTTCAAAGATGGTTGAACAGCTAATCCTGAAGTCAAGGAGTTAGCTATACTTTTCAAGACAGAAATGGGTAAAGTATGTCAATGGAGGAAGGATAATTTGGTCCAAGAGGGACATGGACATATTACCGATGTGTGAAGATAATATTTCTTTATTTTTATGGAGAGAAAAGCTGTCCCCAGCGGAGTCGCCAGAAGCCGTCGGCGTTATTTCGGCTTGGTTTGCGGGGTTGTCCGTAAGAAGCTGTCGGTCACCGAAATCGAAATCTCGTCGCCCGCTTCAGAAGGACGTTCAAGTATGAAATCAAACTGACCCCATATTTTTCATATTTTAAAATGAAAGAGCACTGTACCTCAAATCNAGAAGAACTAGGCGATGTCATGGATCCAGAGGAGAATCTCGATAACTTCCCAAGCTATCCTAATGTTTGGCTTTCATTTTGAGGAGAAACAATTAGGTCTTTCATCCTGCCAATTTTATTAGTTAGGGCTAACATTCGTGTGAAATGATCACACAAATAGCCTGAAAGATGTGAGGATTTAGGTCGTGACGAACGACAACCTCGAAATCTTAAGACAAGTTAGGGCTTATATTGTATAGCAGGGCTATGCAATGGCCTAAAGATAAGGTGAGGATTTATGTTGCATAAGCAAGCAACCTCGAAGTCCTATGGCTTACTGTTTAAGTCTAAGGAAGGAAGATTGGTTTAGCTGGGGAAGAAAGGTTTTGCTGTTGAAGATTTTAAGTCTAAGGAAGGAAGATTGGTTTCGCTGGGGAAGACAGGTTTTGCTGTTGAAGATGGTTGTGCTGCCCACTATGCTAGCTCCAAGCTCCTCGCCGCGACAAGTTTGAGTTATCTAGTGTGTCAAGTTATAACATTAAATTAGGTGGCCCTATGGTTGAAGTTCTTTAAATTTTATGAGGGCATATTAAAGTTGATTAGAGCGACACCGGTTAGGATTCTACGATTCCATCATTCCGGTACCACTATTTTTTATTGGATTCACTTAGTCCAAATGAACTTACTAAACTCAACTTAATATTTCATGGATTCACTTAGTCCAAATGAATTTACTAAACTCAACTTAATGAGTTCCATACTTTCATTTAGCAAATGAACTTACGAAACTCAACTTAATGAGTTCCATAATTTCATTTAGACCGTGGGAAGCCTCGTTAGCAACCGTATTTACCTCCTCCGAGGGGTTCCCGATCTTCCAATAGAGACGTATTAATTTAGTTGAAGTTGTCCAACTTAATGAGCAAAATGAACTTATCAAACCCAACTTAATGAGTTCCATAATTTCATTTAAACCGTGGGAAGCCTGAATGAATTTATCAAACCCAACTTAATGAGTTCCATAATTTCATTTAAACCGTGGGAAGCCTCGAAACCCAACTTAATGAGTTCCATAATTTCATTTAAACCGTGGGAAGCCTCGTTAGCAACCGTAGGTTACTTAATGAGTTCCATAATTTCATTTAGACCGTGGGAAGCCTCGTTAGCAACCGTAGGTTAATTAATGAGTTCCATAATTTCATTTAGACCGTGGGAAGCCTCGTTAGCAACCGTAGGTTACCTTCTCCGAGGGATTCCCGATCATCCGATAGAGACGTCTTAATTTAGTTGCAATTTTAGTTTTGTGTCGACGGATTCCCGATCATCCGATAGAGACATCTTAATTTAGTTGTAATTGTAGTTTTGTGTGATGTGTGTGTGAATTGTTTTATATTTTGAATGTTGTGGGGGTGAATTTTATCTTGGTTGATTTTAGTTTTAGTCGATCATCAAATAGAGACATCTTAATTAAGTTAAAGTTGTGGTTTTATATGATGTTTGTGATTAAATTTTGGATAGAGACGTCTTAATTTAGTTGCAATTGTAGTTTTGTGTGATGTTTGTGATTAAATTTTGAGTTGTTTTACATTTTGAATGTTGTGGGGGTGAATTTTATCTTGGTTGATTTTAGTTTTAGCTTTGGTTTTGGTTTATTCGAATGTTGTGGCGGTGAATTTTATCTTGGTTGATTTTAGTTTTGGTTTTGGTTAACATGCAAGTTATGTTATGGCGGTGAGTTTTATCTTAGTTGATTTTAATTTTGGTTTTGGGTTATGGTTATGATTTAATTGAAGTTGTGGTTTTATGTGATGTTTGTGATTAAATTTTGAGTTGTTTTATATTTTGAATGCGTGGGGGTGAATTTTATCTTGGTTGATTTTAGTTTTAGTTTTGGTTTTGGTTTTGTGGATATCCTGGCGGGGAATTTTATCTTGGTTGATTTTTAATTTTGGTTTTGGGTTATGGTTAACATGCAAAGCGATGAATTTTATCTTGGTTGATTTTAGTTTTGGTTTTGGTTATGGTTTTGGTTAACATGCAAGAGGTGAATTTTATCTTGGTTGATTTTAGTTTTAGTTTTGGTTTTGGCTTTGGTTTTGGGATTATTTTGGTTCTGTGGCTATCCATTTTATCTTGGTTGATTTTTAATTTTGGTTTTGGGTTATGGTTATGGTTAACATGCAAATTTTGTGTGATGTTTGTGATTAAATTTTGAGTTGTTTTATATTTTGAATGTTGTGGAGGTGAGTTTAATCTTTTCGATTTTAGTTTTGGTTATGGTTAGGTGGATATCCTGATAATTTTAGTTTTCATGCAGCGTGACATCATTGTTTAGCATGCAAAATTGCAGGTATAAAAGTACAAGAAAGATAATGCTGAAAACTGTAAAAGTGTACCTAGCGAGTCTTCTCGTTCCACCACCTACAACTTAAAATGCATGTTAAGGAAGTTTATGAAGAGCAGGAAAGGGTAAAATTTTGGTAATTTTCCTAACCTTATGTCATATCTTAGCAGGTCCTTAGAAGTTTAATTAAGAATGATTTCATCGAGCAAAGTATATTAAGTTTAATAGGCCTCTGAGGTATCCAACATGTTAGGAGGGGGAAGCAGGTCCATGCCTCCCTCTCACCAACTGGTGAAAAGCCTTAAGTCCATTTAAACTTATTGTGTTGCTTAATGGTTCATCCTGTAAATACCCTTAATGCTCAGTGAACATTAATGTCTCAATTATCCCTAAGAATAGGGTAATTATTACTTGTGATTCAAATTAAGAATTATGTGGGTGAATACCCTTAAAGAGGCAAGTTAGTGTAATTTGAACACGTAGCCAAATTTTTAATCCTAATTGGGCTTAGTGGTATTTCAAGGATGTTTGATTATGTTTATTTCTCTAATCCTTGTTTAATCAATTTTTGATTTAGCCTAAGTCACCACTAAACCCCTTAACGCCTAGCCCTAATCCTCATTTAGTCAATTTTGATTTGGCCTAAGTCACCACTAAGCCCTTAAGACCTAGGTGAGTGTCTTAATTAATTTTGAAAAGGGTTAAACTTTAGGTGTTCGTGATTCATGATTTGGATTCTTGTTTAATCAATTTTTGATTTAGCCTAAGTCACCACTAAGCCCTTAAGACCTAGGTGAGTCATTTAGTTAATTTTGATTTAGCCTAAGTCACCACTAAGCCCTTAAGACCTAGGTGAGTGTTTAGTTTTGAAAAGGGTTAAACTTTAAGTGGTCATGATTCATGATTTGGATTTTATTTGACAGTTTAATTAATTTTTAATTTAGCCTAAGTCACCACTAAGCCCTTAAGACCTAGGTGAGTGTCTTAATTAGGTTATCATGATTCATGATTTGGATTTTATTTGAAAATCATGGTAGGTGTATTAAATTGATTAATTATTCACTTCAAAATTCATGCCCCTAAGTCCAGGATCATTTAATTTTAATAAACTTCCAAATTTTAATAATTTAGAAATTTATTAATCTTAATTAAGAAAGTGAGATTGGTTTCTACCAATTAAACGCTTATTTTCAATCATCAAATAAATTTATTAAGATCAGAGGTTACCCATTTTCCCTCCTTGAATTAAGCCTAAATGCTAATTAAGGCAAGGTTTCCAAAATTACACATTTGCCCCTAATGCTCTAATACTTCATAATTTGTCAAATACAATTCAAATGACTTTGAAATTTTTATCTTACCTTATGCATGGGTCAATTGAGACATCAAAGGAGAAAATGTGATTTTTTAAAGTTTAATTTAATTTATATAATTATTTTAATGCAAAAATAGGATTTTTCAAAGAAAATTCTCAACTTGATCAAGGTAAATTATAATCCCTTGAAATTTTTACTGGAGGTAGACCTAGACTAGAGAAGCCTTTGGACAAAATTTCACAATTTTTTGAATTCTCTGTGATTTATTATAAGTATTTTAAATTATAGGTTATTTAATAAAAATAAAATATTTTAAGTGGTGAAAATTAAGTTTTGTATTTTTGAAAAATCCTTAAGGTCAGAGAACTCAGAGGAGAGGCGGTGAAAATTAAGTTTTATATTTTTGAAAAATCTCCCTAAGGTCAGAGAACTCAAAGGAGCAGGCAGTGAAAATTAAGTTTTATATTTTTGAAAAATCTCCCTAAGGTCAGAGAACTCAGAGGAGAAAGTTTTATATTTTTTTTTAATTTTTTCTTGATTTATTGGAATTATTTTAGTGAAAACTCTTTTTTAACCTTTAAAGATTATTTTTAAGCTTTGAAATTCAATATCTTTATTTAGAGAATCAAGAAAAATATTCTAATTGTTCCTAAGTGATTAGGAAGCAATTAAGAACATTTCCATGAGTTTTATTATTTTTGTGAATTTTTAATTATTTAAATATTTAGAGTAGGCTAAAAATCAAGTTTTTATTTTAAATATCATTTTAATTTTAGCAAATACCCCTGATCACAGAGAACTCAAAAAACTAAGTTTCATAATTTTTTGAGTTATATTTTGATTTTTTTAAAAAATCATTTAAATGTTAAGAGTGGTATTTATCTTTAAAAATCAATTTAAGTTATCAAATGAACTCAAAATATTTTGAAACTTTCATGATGAGTTCTCTGGATCATAAACCACAGTGGAGATCAAAATCAAGTCATTTAAATTTTTATATTTTCTAAAATTAATTATTTTAGTGATTTAATATTTAAAAGATTTAAAGATGTTTTAAATGACTTGACCTATGAAATCATTTTCAAAGATTTCTATGGTCATGGTAGACCTTCCAAAATTTTCTTGGGATTTAATAACCAGTATCCTAATTTTCATGATTATTTTAAGGAAATGATGTGAAATAACTTGAAATATATGGGTCTTTGTATAGGAATCTCCTCTGACTTTGGAAAAATCAGATAATACTTCCACTGACAGAGGCTACAATATGTCAAAATTTCAAGCCAAGGTGATGTGTCACTATGCATGGAGAATCAAATGATTCCAAATAGTGTTTAATTATCTAAAAATATTTTATGCATTAAATGGACTTAAAAATTATTCCACATTATTCTCCTCTGTTCACTGAGCAAAAGGGTATTTTTATTTTATTTTTGTGATTTTTCTACACAAAGTTATGGATTTTCTAAGTTAAGCATTTAAATAATTGGAAAAAGCCCTATTTATCTATTTAAACAGCGCGAGCAAACTAGATCCTAGGCAGCTCCGAAGGCATGCGTGGCGCGCTCTGGTTGGACGCCACCGTCCACGTAGCTTGCTGACTCAGCCCACTGTTTATGTCCCGAAGCGCTGTCCGGCTCGATCTCCCCCGTCCATTTGATACATGCTTGATCGAACGGCTCCCCGTCATTGTCCCCGATAGAATGATCCCGTGCCCGTCCACACTAAAAGCTTAAGATCTCGTCCTAGACTTAATTAAATCACTTCGGGTTTGATCCTATGGACTCGTCTAAGTGAGACGAACACATCCATACTGTTAAGACGCCATGAAATCAAGTTTAAGTAAATGGAGAATCAAAATAAGCTCGGGAGGAGGAGGAGTTTTTACTTTGCTCTGAGAAGGGAAGCTTCGATCAGAGGTGCTCGGCACGTTCATTGGGGTCCAAGGAGGCTATTTACTCTGAGAAGGGAAGCTTCGATCAGAGGTTCTCGGCACGTTTGTTGGTGTCCAAGGAGGCTAGGGATTGATTCCCTGGTCTTGGTATAAAACCTAGGTATGAATTTGACCAAGCTCGATTTCAGATGTTGGTCTAGAGCTATGGTAGAGGCTATGTAGAAGGGGGATTTGATGGGGCTTTGGCTTCTTTCACTCTTGTGAGGGGTGTGGGCACAAGCAATTGAAGTTTGGTGGAGTGTTGAGGTGTATTGGGTTCTGTCCTAGTTTTCGGCAATGTTTCAAACTTAAAATTGAGCTCCTGCAATGGGAATGGGTGAGGGAAAATGGTTGGAATGTACTAAGGGGATCTTAGGGAAGCTCTGTGTGAAGTTTGGAGAGGCCTCTCTAAGAAATTTTAAGCACACCTCCCATGGCCGTGGGAGGTGAGTTTTTCTAAAAATGGCCATGGGGTGGCTCTCAGGGCATAAGTTTGGGTGCATTGTGGTGCTTAGGTGGAGGGCAGAGGAGCTCCATAGTTTGATTTGGATGAGCCAGCCTTTAGGTTTGATTTGGGTGAGGTGCCATGGGGGTGGCTCTCGGTTTTGGGCTTTTCCGGCTACTATGCTNGGTCTCATTTAGTGCATGGGTCCAAGTGGGTGCAAATGACCAAAACTTAGGTTTGAGCTAGTTTAGTCATTTCAATTGGCTCAAATAATTGTTGTATTTGGTGTAGATGATCATAAGGAACAACTTTGGTGAAGGATGGAAGTTGTTTTTGAGTGCAATTGAAGGGTCAATTTGAAGGAATTTTGAACTTTAATCAATTTGGTCATGTTGGGCTAGGCTTGGGTCTAGCTTGGGTTAGCCTTTGGCTAATTCCAAATTTATTGTTATAAATGGTCAATAGGGACCTCATGAATAGTTTCCAACATGAATTGGATGCCAATTTGGAGGTTAAGGCAATCAATTGGGTGAAATTTGGCCAACATGAATTGGATGTCAATTTGGAGGTTAAGGCAATCAATTGGGTGAAATTTGGGGACTTACTATTTCCAAGATTAATTGGATGCCAATTTGGAGGTTAAGGAAATCAATTGGGTGAAATTTGGGGACTTAGCCAATTTTGAGGCTAAATTTGAGAAGTTTTTATTTAGGCCAAAATCAAATGTATTTGAGGCTTAACCAATGCCAATTGATGGTTTATTTTGATGTATAGGAAGGTTATAAGGGTTTTTCAACATTAATTGAGGACAATTGACCAGGCTATGTGTTCAATTTGGTGAGATTAAGTCATATGGTCAAAATTGGGGTTTTAACTCAAATCAAAATTGGGCTCAAATCATGGACCAATTGAGCTTGTATTTGGTTTATTTTGATCATATTAAAAGTTAATTTGAGTTTAGGATTGTAATTGGGTTCAATTGAGATCAAATTTATGGACATTTGAGTTGGATTTGTGGAATTTTGGCTCTTTAAAGGGCAATTTAAGGATTTTTGTTAAAGATAGTTAAATTGGCCAAATTAAGTAATTTGGTAGTTGAGAGAAATGAAATTAGGAATGTTTTAGATTTATTGGGATTTTATGGGAATTTTTTGAATTTTTGGGATTTTTAGCTATGGAAGGGTATTTTGGTAAATTGGGGGTGTTTTATGGGTAAAAGGCCAAGATGGGTATTTTGTTAGATTTGAGGTACCAACCACCACCAATAAGCCATGGACCAATGGAAACCCCATTTTGGGTCCTCTATATAGTGGTCTTAGCTAAACCATAACCCTAGGGCTAGTAGGTTTAGGGGACCATCTACATGTGTATCCCAAAAAATCAAGGGTTCTAGGCTAGAAATTTGAGTTCAGGGTTGTGAGTGAATGTGGGTGTAGATAAATGTAGAGAGTGTAGTGAATGCCTTAGCTCCAGACCAACACCCAGGGTCAACCCTAAGGTCCAGCAACCCTAAGGATGACTCATCTTGTGTTTCCCCCACAGTGACCCTACCTACTAAGTATTTAGAGATTGAGAGCAACATGTGCAACTTCATGTTGAGTGGAGAAGAGTTTGGAATTTCTAATGGTGAGTTCCATGTCTAGTTTTCTAGGAATACTCAACAGGAAAAGTCCTATGGCTAGACCCTAGGCTACTAAAGAGGAAAAACTAAACCTTAACCAAAAATGAGGTCAACAAGACTAAAACCCCATTTATCTTGGATGATTTTTCTTAATCAATCTGCTTTTCTCACAGGCAGCAAATTATTGACAATGTTCTACTTACACAAGAGCTCTTTCTTGATATTGATAAACCTTGCAGGGGGTAACCTTATTTACAAGCTAGATATTTCTAAAGCTTATGATAATATCAATTGGAATTTTATTTTGGAGGTCCTTAAATCAAGGGGGTTTCAAAATTCCTTCTGCCCAATCATTCACAGATGGCTTAAGAATAATTCTTATTCCATTCTTTTTAATGGGAATTCTCAAGGGCATTTCCAAGTTACTACGGGAATAAAACATGGGGACCCCCTTTCTCCCTACATTTTCATTTTGGCTATGGATTACTTATCAAGGCTTCTTAACTAAAATTTTTCTACCAGAGAATATATCAAATTTTTTAATAAAGCTAATTTTTCCATATGTCATTTATGTTATGTTGATGACTTCATACTATTTTCTAAGGCATCAAAGCCAGCATTGAAGAAGGTCATCAGCTTGCTGAACTTGTTTCAACAGATTTCTGGTCTTTCTCTGAACTCAAAGAAATGTCAACTAATCTTTAGCAATAAGCTTAATTCTGCTGCTAAAAACTGGGTAAAAAACTTCACTGGATTTAAATCTGCTACCAACCTTTTGGTTTATCTTGGGGTACAATTAATTAAAGGCACGAGGAAGCAAACACAATTTGATGAGGTAGTTTCTAAAATTTCCAAACAAATCTCTTACTGGACTAAATCTTATCTGTCATAGGGGCGAAGATTAACCTTAATCAAAAGTATCCTGGCTTCTTTCCTTATGTATATGATGCAAATACTGAAAATGAAAAAAGGTACACAGAAAACCTTGGAGGTGATGTTAAACAATTTTTTGTGGGAAGAGAAACATAAACAAGCTCCTGGTTTAGTTGGGATAAGCTTTGCCTGCCTCTTGCTGCAGAAGGGCTTGGTATGAAGTCTTTCCAACAACTTCATGATATCTTCTACTGTAAACTCTGGATCAAATTTAGAGAACATAAATCTCTGTGGGCTTACTATATGAAGTTAAAATATTGCAAACACTCTCATCCAACAATTATCTGCAGAAAACCTGGGGATTCTAAAATTTGGACTGAACTCCTACATATCGGGAATGTGGCTAAAGACCTTTTTATCTGGGATGTGGGAGAAGGAAAAATTGATTTTTGGTTAGATAATTGGCTACTTGATGATAAATTGGTTCCATCATCCTCTCTGGGCTCAACTACCAACACCCCTATTCAATTATGTTGGAATGGTCATCATTGGAATAAAGATATGTTGGCTTATACGGTGAATCTTGAACAATTGTATCAAATCCTTAGGATCCCAATCTATCCACAAAAGCCAAATAGAACTGTGACTAAAAATCCTCCTCATATCTCTATTACCAAATTTGCATATTATCAATTAAACAATTGGCAACACAAGGATTGGGGTCAAGTCATGTGGGTGAAATATCTCAGCCCTTCTATGTCTTTCTTCACTTGGAGATGTTTTCATAATATTATTCCCACTGATGATATACTTAAACTCAAGGGTTTAAAAGAACCTTCAAGATTCAATTTTTGCTGCCAAAATGAGGAATCCTTCAACCATTTGTTTTTCTCTTGTCCAGTTACTCAAGTGGTTTGGACACAGGTGGGTTCTAAACTCAATTTCCCCTCCCATTTATTGAATTTTGGAAACTTCCTTGACTGCTGGAAGGTTTGGAAAGAGAACCATGCTGAACTAATTCCCTTTATTACAACATGGTTCATATGGATGGCAAGAAATAGCAATAAATATGAGGGAAAAACTCAAAGTGCCACACAAATTGTTATTAACTGCTATGCCTATACTCTTAAGAAAATCAATCTCATGGGTTACAAAATTAAAGTTCCTGGGTGCTCCCAAATCCTTAATACTCAAAGTTCTCCTTCTGCCTAATCACATTTCATGTTGTTTTACTGGGAGAAACCTTCTTATCATTGGATCAAAATCAACACTGATGAGAGTTATAGAAGACACACTGCTGGTATTGGGGGGATTTTTAGAAATAACTTTGGGGAATGCCTACTATTTTTCTAATCTCCCACTGATGCTTTAAATGCTTTGCAAGCCGAAGCCTTAGTTGTGGTATGGGCTCTTCAAACAGCTGTTGTTATGGGATGGAACCTTCTAGTTGTGAAGGTGGACTCACCATGGCTAGTCCAACTCTTAAAGGACAACATCTCCCCGCCTTGGTTTCTTCTTCCAGCTTTTAAGCAAATTAATCACATGAAGATGACTCACAACTTACAGATTATTTGGAATCATATCTTTAGGGAGGGTAACAGATGTGCTAATTAGCTTGCACATCAAGGTGCATTGTCTATGTTGCCTAAAGTGAATACTACCACCCTGTGGAGCTGACTTGGTTGATTAATGCAGATCTGTCTGAGCTGCCTTATATTAGATGGGGGTGTCAAATGCTGACTCTTCTAACTATCCTGCCTAGGGAGGACTCTTGTTTTCTTTGGTCCTTATTGTTTATGACTTTTCTTTTCCTTTTCTTTTTATCAGCCCCTGTTGAATGAGGACAGGTTTGAGGCTGGTTACAATTGGTTTTTTGTTCTCTTTTTGGGAGCCCTTGGCCCCTTTTGGGTGGACCTTGGTTTTCGTTTGTGAACCAAACCCCCTACAACTTTTGTAAACCTTTAATTTAGTTTAACATGTAGGGAGTCTCTGGCACTCCTTTTTTAAATAAATAAACATAATATATATATATA
>JXCR01140826.1:75939-107740 GCA_002079205.1 Phalaenopsis hybrid cultivar
AAGTTGTATGGTTTGGAGGATAACTATAGTTTTAAGCCTTTAAGATCAAAGCTTTAGCGTTGGTTTAATATTTAAACCAACCTAGGGACAAAATTGGGCTAAAATATAAACAAATATATCTACACTTTTACCCCTAATTTTCTAATTTTGTATTTTAAGATTCTTAAGGGTAAAAATTATCATTTATGGTTTACATGCACTACCCTGATTTTTATTGTTAATTTCCATTTTTGTTTATATTTTTCTACATTTTATTTTAATTTTTTTAATTAATTTTTTAAATAATTACAATTTTAAAAGAAATTTCATCATTTTTAGGGTTAGGGTCTTCCTCTAATCTTTAAAGAAAAATCAGAGGTTATTCCCAATATGAGAGTGAAAATACGCTCCAAAATTTAAAATTTTCCTTCTTATAATTAATTTTTAATAATTAAAATACTTTGCAGAGTATTAAACTTAATAAAAATTAAATATCAGATAATTATTTCTATTTTTTTATTTTTTTCTACTCCTTTTATTAAGTTTAGGGGTATTTTTATTTCATTTTAATAATTTTACTACACCAAAATATGGGTTTTTGAAGTTTTTAAAAATTTTTTGGATTTATTTAATTTAGAAACCTGAATTTCTTATTAATCCATGCGTTGTCGCGTCATTCATAGGATGCTCTGAATGCTTGTACAGTGCGTCTGGTTGGGTGCTCTTTCCATGATGTCATCCGAAGTGGCACCAATCTGAAGCACTTCTTCTCTACAATTCCATGATCGGACCTAATCACGACCGCTCATTTTGAATGCACAAAAATAGATGATATCGTTTCATCATCCCCACAGGATGATAAACCGAGCACCGTTCATGATTAAAGCCTAGGATCTCTTTTAATTCTCAATGAAATATAGTAGAGTTTGTTTATAAAGCTTCATCTAGTCATAAGAAACATATCTATATGGTTTATCATAAATAAAATGTTCAATATGTTCATAAAAGACCAAACTTGAATCAATTTTTAGGGATTTTGATCTATACCTTGTCCCAAGAGGTGTATCCTCATTTACGTTTGACACACACGATCATTGTGACCACACAAAGCTTCTCATTGTCTAAATTTTAATTAAAAGTGGTTCTAGCTATGAGCTAGGCCAAATGGTGGCTCAGTTTGGTGATGGAATAGATTAGAGGATGCGAGAAGGCTTAGTTTTGATTGGAGGAGTGTTGTATACGTTCTATTAAGCTTTTAGAATGCTTATGTTTGAGTATTGAAGGAGTTCATGTCAAGGCCAAAAATTGCCCTAGTTTTGGAATAAGAAATTAGGGTTTCTTAATGGGGTTACTGTGCTGAGGAGATAAGGGATAGCAATGGTGAACAATTTTGCTATTGGGAGAAAGAGAGTTTAGAGGATATCTAGGAAGTTCAATGTCTTCATGGTTCTCGGGTTTGCTTCTTAAGTAGCCATTAGAGGCCATGGAAGAGCTCAAGAGTGATTGGAAGAGGTTGAGTGCCTGCTAAGAGAATCTCAGAGTACCTCAAAGGATGTTTTTAACCATGGATAGCCAAGATTTTAATTTTTCATGGTGTGCTCATCATGAAAATGGGTATGGTGAAGAGGAGGATTTGGATGGGGTTTTGAGCTCATCAGAAGAATGGTGAGGTGGATAATTGGCTCAGAAATGGCTTGGCTTGACCACCAAATCAGGTTCCGAGAGAATTTAGGATGAAAGCTGATACACCTAAAACTTATAGAGTTTTTTGACACAGTTTTATACTTATTTTTTAGATATTTTGCTTTAATAGAAGGTATTTGGGTGTTTTTCTTTCAGGTAAAAGTAAAAAGGTGAAAAATTGCTAAAAGGAGTGAAAAAGGATCAAAGTTGGAGCAAAAAGGTGAAAATTGTGCTAAAGTGTTTTGACGCCTAAGCGTCAGATTTGGCGCTTAAGCATTGGTGAAACAAAAAAGGTAGTGCCTAAGCATCAAAGGCAGTTATGTGATGGTTTACTTCATTTTGTCGAATTTTGATGGGACGTTTGAGGCACCTATTGGCTAAAGAAGGTGGTTATTACCAATAGAAACAAAAATATTATTAAAAGACATATGAAAGGAGGCATCCTTTTGAGAATACATCAAATTGGGACACATTTTGAAGAGTTATCAAGGCACCTCTTGGAGATTTACAAAAGAAGGAAGTTGAGACTTTTTGAAGTGTGCTTGAAATTTTTGAAAAGTGTTGAAATGTGGGAGTTTTGAGAGAGAGTTTTTGAGAGATTTTCAGGCACCATAAATTTACTTTATCCTTTATGTTTTTAGTTTTATTGTGAGAGTCAAGAGTTTTGTAAAAGAGAAGAGATTCAAAGGAACTTCAAGAGTTTGGTAGAGGATTTTAGATTATTTTTTATCTTTTGTTATTAAACTGCTTTTGGTTTTAATCGAGACTTCTTTTTGGTTTGACAATGATTTCTACTTTTAAACTAATGTGTGGTTTTACTTTCTCCATGGATTCTGAGTAGTTTTCATTATCTTTCTCCTTAAAATGATAAGTAATTAAAAGTATTGGATGGAAGTTGTGGAGAGTATTGATCTTTAATGTTGGAAGAAGTTGTGATGATTTAAATCCATGGACTTCATTTACTTCTTAATTTAGCCTATCCAGATGTTAAAATTTGTTGTTAGAATATGTAAGAACCGGGCTGGTACTGTCTCAGTCAATAATTGGAAAGAATCACATGAGGTTGTATGAATGAGAATGTAATTCATATCTGGTATTCTCTCAGTCAATAATTGGAAAGAATCACATGAGGTTGTATGAATGAGAATGTAGTTCATATGAGTGTCAGTCAACAATTGGAAAGAATCACATGAGGTTGTATGAATGAGAATGTAGTTCATATGATTGAGTGCAAAGGTAGGAAAATATTCATTGATGAGTGTAGATTTAGAGGACTTTAAAGTGAGAGGTTAAAGCCCCCATTGGAAATAATCATTGAAGGGTGTAGAGTTAGAAGAATTTAAAGTGACAGGTTAAAACCCCCAACTTGGTTTTAAGAATCACATGAGGTTATATGAATGAGAATGTAGTTCATATGATTGAGTGCAAATAAATAGATCTTTGAAGGTTATAGAGTTAGAAGACTTTAAAGTGGCAGGTTAAAGCCGCCAACTTGGTTTATTATTTTAGTTTCTGATACGAGATGTTGGCCCTTGTGTGGAGGGAATCGAGGGAACTCTAGAGTGAGAGCTGGTATCTTCTTTGCCTAGCCGTTCTTCAAAATTATTAAAACTTTAAATTAGCCAATGTTCTTTATAGCATCTCTAGTAAGGGTAAATAATATTATTGCTTCTATTTGGCACAACACAATTTGCATACTTCCATAATGTAATTTCTATACTTATTACTGATTCATAATAAGTTATCTTTAGAAGTTTTATTGTTTTGTCAAAATATCAAAAATACAAAAAAGAATTGAATTTTACTTATTAAGAAATATAAAAAATTTAAGTAATTGTCTTTTTAAAGAAAGAAAGTTTGTGCATATTGTGTATTTTCCCTGTGGGTTCGATATTCAGGTCTTAATCAAAAAGTCATATATTGCTTGATAATAATGTGTATAATTGCGTAGTATCCCAATATATATATATATATATATATATATATATATATATATATANTATTTTTTATATTTTTATCTCTAAATTTCATAATTTACCGTTACCTTCCCCGACAACAGCGCCAAGAACTTGACCAACAGAGATATAGTCGTGTAAAATTTATAAATTTGACTTTGCTTTACAAATGTGCCAAAAACATGATGTGGCACTTTATGAATAATAATGTTAATTTTAGACTTGGGTTTTCTATTTAAGACTAAGTTAGGTTAGACTTAAATCAATCTTTAATTAAACTAAGGCTGAAAGTTAAGTCAAGCTTGAAGTTGAGTCTCAAGCTGAGTTAATCAAATCTTTAATCTGGTTATTCTAAAGAGCAAAAAGTTTTCTTTGGGCTGGCCCAAGTTAATTCAGGTTGACCTAGAGATTAGCTTGACCTAAGTAAGGTTAGGTTAGTCTACTGGTTTAGTTTAATTAAGCTAACCCGAGTTAGGTCAAGTTTTTTGGAGAAGATGCTTGAGTTTAGTTAACCTGAGTTAGGTCATGTTAACTTGGTGATTTGAGTTTATTTGGGCTAACTCAAGTTAGGCCGAATTAACCTGATGAGTTTCGGTTCATTCAGGTTAACACGAGTTCAGTTGGGTTGACCCAGTGACTTTAATTATCTTGAGTCTAAATTGAGTTAGACCTAGAAAGACTTAAATCCAAGTTTAGTTATACTTAGGTTAGAGTAGACTTGAAAAGATGTTCAATATAACTAAGTGTAAGTTAGGTTAGACCTAGGCTAGGTCGAGATTAGATAGAACCTAGGATGAAGTTTAATTTGAACTATGTCAAAGGTTAGTTAGACTTAGATTTGGTCTATGTTAGACTCGACCTAAAGGATCGAGTTTGTTTTATGACTAAGTTAGGTTAAACCTAAAGTTTCAGTTAGGTTGATGTGGGTTATACCTAAAAGGTTTAGCTAAGTCTATATCATGTTAGACTTAGGTTTTAGGTCTAGGTCTAATGTGGGTTAGACCTAAAAGATTTAGTTAAGTCTAAGTTAGATTAGACGTAGGGTTGAACCTAAGGATTAGGTTAGATTCAATTTGGGATAGGTTCAATTTGGGTTCAGATAGGTACATTGTGGGTTGGACCTATGGATTAGGTTAGATTCAGGTTAAATTATATTCAATTTGGGTTGAACTTAAGTTTTAGGTTAGATTTGACTCAAGTTAGGTTGAACCTAAAATTTGGATTATGATAGGTTTAATTTTGGTTGAACATAAGGTTTGAGTTAAGTTAGGTTCAATTTGGGTTGAACCTAAGAGTTTAAGTTTAATTAGGTTCAATTTGGGTTGAAACTAAGGGTTAGAATAAATTTTGTTCACCTTTAGTTGAACCTAGAGCTTGTGTTCGATTAGGTCTAATTTGGATTGAACATAAGTTTAGGTTAGGTAGGTTCAATTTTGGTTGAACCTAAGGTTTAGGTTAGGTTAGGTCTAATATGTTGGGTCTAATATGGGTTAGACCTAATATTTAGGGTTATGATGGGTCTAATGTGGGCTTGCCTGAGGGTTTAGGGTTAAGTTGTATGGTTTGGAGGATAACTATAGTTTTAAGCCTTTAAGATCAAAGCTTTAGCGTTGGTTTAATATTTAAACCAACCTAGGGACAAAATTGGGCTAAAATATAAACAAATATATCTACACTTTTACCCCTAATTTTCTAATTTTGTATTTTAAGATTCTTAAGGGTAAAAATTATCATTTATGGTTTACATGCACTACCCTGATTTTTATTGTTAATTTCCATTTTTGTTTATATTTTTCTACATTTTATTTTAATTTTTTTAATTAATTTTTTAAATAATTACAATTTTAAAAGAAATTTCATCATTTTTAGGGTTAGGGTCTTCCTCTAATCTTTAAAGAAAAATCAGAGGTTATTCCCAATATGAGAGTGAAAATACGCTCCAAAATTTAAAATTTTCCTTCTTATAATTAATTTTTAATAATTAAAATACTTTGCAGAGTATTAAACTTAATAAAAATTAAATATCAGATAATTATTTCTATTTTTTTATTTTTTTCTACTCCTTTTATTAAGTTTAGGGGTATTTTTATTTCATTTTAATAATTTTACTACACCAAAATATGGGTTTTTGAAGTTTTTAAAAATTTTTTGGATTTATTTAATTTAGAAACCTGAATTTCTTATTAATCCATGCGTTGTCGCGTCATTCATAGGATGCTCTGAATGCTTGTACAGTGCGTCTGGTTGGGTGCTCTTTCCATGATGTCATCCGAAGTGGCACCAATCTGAAGCACTTCTTCTCTACAATTCCATGATCGGACCTAATCACGACCGCTCATTTTGAATGCACAAAAATAGATGATATCGTTTCATCATCCCCACAGGATGATAAACCGAGCACCGTTCATGATTAAAGCCTAGGATCTCTTTTAATTCTCAATGAAATATAGTAGAGTTTGTTTATAAAGCTTCATCTAGTCATAAGAAACATATCTATATGGTTTATCATAAATAAAATGTTCAATATGTTCATAAAAGACCAAACTTGAATCAATTTTTAGGGATTTTGATCTATACCTT
Source organism: Phalaenopsis hybrid cultivar (assembly GCA_002079205.1). Lineage (NCBI taxonomy): Eukaryota > Viridiplantae > Streptophyta > Magnoliopsida > Asparagales > Orchidaceae > Phalaenopsis > Phalaenopsis hybrid cultivar. The sequence continues at coordinate 82,137 of JXCR01140826.1, forward strand.
GTCCCAAGAGGTGTATCCTCATTTACGTTTGACACACACGATCATTGTGACCACACAAAGCTTCTCATTGTCTAAATTTTAATTAAAAGTGGTTCTAGCTATGAGCTAGGCCAAATGGTGGCTCAGTTTGGTGATGGAATAGATTAGAGGATGCGAGAAGGCTTAGTTTTGATTGGAGGAGTGTTGTATACGTTCTATTAAGCTTTTAGAATGCTTATGTTTGAGTATTGAAGGAGTTCATGTCAAGGCCAAAAATTGCCCTAGTTTTGGAATAAGAAATTAGGGTTTCTTAATGGGGTTACTGTGCTGAGGAGATAAGGGATAGCAATGGTGAACAATTTTGCTATTGGGAGAAAGAGAGTTTAGAGGATATCTAGGAAGTTCAATGTCTTCATGGTTCTCGGGTTTGCTTCTTAAGTAGCCATTAGAGGCCATGGAAGAGCTCAAGAGTGATTGGAAGAGGTTGAGTGCCTGCTAAGAGAATCTCAGAGTACCTCAAAGGATGTTTTTAACCATGGATAGCCAAGATTTTAATTTTTCATGGTGTGCTCATCATGAAAATGGGTATGGTGAAGAGGAGGATTTGGATGGGGTTTTGAGCTCATCAGAAGAATGGTGAGGTGGATAATTGGCTCAGAAATGGCTTGGCTTGACCACCAAATCAGGTTCCGAGAGAATTTAGGATGAAAGCTGATACACCTAAAACTTATAGAGTTTTTTGACACAGTTTTATACTTATTTTTTAGATATTTTGCTTTAATAGAAGGTATTTGGGTGTTTTTCTTTCAGGTAAAAGTAAAAAGGTGAAAAATTGCTAAAAGGAGTGAAAAAGGATCAAAGTTGGAGCAAAAAGGTGAAAATTGTGCTAAAGTGTTTTGACGCCTAAGCGTCAGATTTGGCGCTTAAGCATTGGTGAAACAAAAAAGGTAGTGCCTAAGCATCAAAGGCAGTTATGTGATGGTTTACTTCATTTTGTCGAATTTTGATGGGACGTTTGAGGCACCTATTGGCTAAAGAAGGTGGTTATTACCAATAGAAACAAAAATATTATTAAAAGACATATGAAAGGAGGCATCCTTTTGAGAATACATCAAATTGGGACACATTTTGAAGAGTTATCAAGGCACCTCTTGGAGATTTACAAAAGAAGGAAGTTGAGACTTTTTGAAGTGTGCTTGAAATTTTTGAAAAGTGTTGAAATGTGGGAGTTTTGAGAGAGAGTTTTTGAGAGATTTTCAGGCACCATAAATTTACTTTATCCTTTATGTTTTTAGTTTTATTGTGAGAGTCAAGAGTTTTGTAAAAGAGAAGAGATTCAAAGGAACTTCAAGAGTTTGGTAGAGGATTTTAGATTATTTTTTATCTTTTGTTATTAAACTGCTTTTGGTTTTAATCGAGACTTCTTTTTGGTTTGACAATGATTTCTACTTTTAAACTAATGTGTGGTTTTACTTTCTCCATGGATTCTGAGTAGTTTTCATTATCTTTCTCCTTAAAATGATAAGTAATTAAAAGTATTGGATGGAAGTTGTGGAGAGTATTGATCTTTAATNGTTTGTGACTTTAGGGTGGTTAGGTCACATTTAGTGCATGGGTCCAAGAGGGTGCAAATGACCAAAACTTGGGTTTGGGCTAGGTTATTCATGTCAATTGGTCCAAATAAATGTTGAATTTGGTGTATATTATCATAAGGAACAACTTTGGTGAAGAATGGAAGTGCTTTTGAGCTCAATTGAAGGGTCAATTTTAGGAAATTTTGAACTTTAATCAATTTGGTCATGTTGGGCTACGCTTGGGTCTAGCTTGGGTTAGCCTTGGGCTAAGTCCAAATTATTGTTGTAAATTGTCAATAGGGACCTCATGAAGAGTTTTCAACATGAATTGGATGCCAATTTGTAGGTTAAGGCAATCAATTGGGTGAAATTTAGGGACTTATAAATGGTCAATTGGACCTCATGAAGAGTTTTCAACATGAATTGGATGCCAATTTGGGGGTTAAGGCAATCAATTAGGTGAAATTTAGGGACTTAGCCAATTTGGGGCTAAATTTGGGAATTTTGGATTTAGGCAAAAATCAAATGGATATGAAATTTGGGGACTTAGCAAATTTGGGGCTAAATTTGGGAATTTGGATTTAGGCCAAAATCAAATGGATTTGAGGCTTAACCAAGGACAATTGATGGTTTATTTTGATGGATATGAATGTTATGAAAATTTTTTAATATTAATTGGGGCCAATTTACTAGGCTATAGGTTTAATTTGGTAAGATTAGGTCATATGGTCAAAATTGGGGTTTTAACTTAAATCAAATTGGGCTTAAATCATGGGCCAATTAAGCTTGGATTTTGTTTAGTTTGGCCATATCAAGAGTGAATTTGAGTTTAGGATTGGAATTGGGGCCAATTGAGATTACATTGAAGGACATTTGAGTTGGATTTGGGGAAATTTGGGTCTTTAAAGGTAAATTTGGAGATTTTGGTTAAAGATGGTCAAATTGGCCAAATTGGGTTCTGTGGTAGTTAAAAAAAATGAAATTGGGAATATTTTCCATTTATTGAGATTTTCTGAGAATTTTTTGGAATTTTTGAAATTTTGGGCTATGGAGGGGTATTTTGGTAATTTGGGGGTGTTTTGGGGCAAAAGGCTAAGATGGGTATTTTGGTAGAATTGCGGTACCAACCATCACCAATGAGCCATGGACCAATGGAAACCTCATTTTGGGTCCTCTACATAGTGGTCTTAGTCAAAGCATAGCCCTAGGGCTGGTAGGTTTAGGGGACCATCTACATGAGTATCCCAAAAGATCAAGGGACCTAGGCTAGAAATTGATTTTAGGGGACCATCTACATGAGTATCCCAAAAGATCAAGGGATCTAGGCTAGAAATTTGAGTTTAGGGTTGTCAGTGATTGTGGGTGCAGATAAGTGTAGATGAGTGTAGTGAGTGTAGTGAGTGCCTTAGCTCCAGACCAACACCCAAGGTCAACCTTAAGGTCCTGCAGTCCTAAGAGTGACTCATCTTGAGCTTCCCCCATAGTGACCCCACCTACTAAGTATTTAGAGGTTGAGACCAACATGTGGAACTTCAGGTTGAGAAAAGATGGTAGAATTTCTAATGGTGAGGGTCCCATGTCTAGTTTTCTAAGAATAGTCAATAGGAAAATTCTATGCCTAGACCTTAGGCTACTAAAGAGGAAAAACTAAACCTCAACCAAAAATGAGGTCAACAAAAAGAAAGAAGAGAGGACTTTGAAAAGGGTCCTGAAAATACTTAAAAAGTTTTGAAAGTTCATCAATTTAGGGAGTTAGTTCGGAGAGATTTTCAAGCACCACTTTTACTTTTATGTTTTCCTTATTGTTAGTTTATTTTGAGTGATTGTAAAGAGAAGAGATTCAAAGGAATTTCAAGAGTTTGGTGGAGAACTTGAGATAAGTTTTTATCTTTTTGCTTTGAGACTCCTTTTGATTTTAATTGAGACTTGTTGTTGGTTTGACAATGATTTATACTTTTAAACTAAAGTGTGGTTTATTTTCTTTATGGATTCTGTGTAGTTTTATTTATCTTTCTTTTTAAAATGATAAGTAATTAAGTTTTGATGGAAATTGTGGAGAGTATTGATCTTTAATGTTGGAAGAAATTGTGATGATTTAAATCCATGCACTTCATTTACTTCTTGATTTGGCCAATCCAGATGTTAAAATATATTGTGAGAACATGTAAGGACCGGGTTGGTATTATCTCAGTCAACAATTGGAAAGAATCACATGAGATTGTATGATTGAGAATGTAGTTCATATGATTGAGTGCAAATAAATAGGGAAATATTCATTGAAGGGTGTAGCGTAAGTTATTATTGAGTGCAAATAAATAGGGAAATATTCATTGATGGGTGTAGAGTTAGAGGACTTTAAAGTTAGTGCAAATAAATAGGAAAATATTCATTGAAGGGTGTAGAGTTAGAGGACTTTAAAGTGACAAGTTAAAGCCCCCAACTTAATTATTTTGGGTTCTGATACGAGATGTTAGCCCTCAGGTGGAGGGAATCGAGGGAACTCTAGAGTGAGAGCCGCTAGTATCTTACTGCCTAGCCGATCTTCAGAACTATTCAAACTTTAAATTAGTCAATGTTCTTTATAGCATCTCCCATCTAGCCGGTCATCATAACTATTCAAACTTTAAATTAGCCAATGTTCTTTATAGCATCTCTAGTAAGGGTCTAGCTGGTCTTTAGAACTATTCAAACTTTAAATTAGCCAATGTTCTTTATAGCAACTCTACTAAGGGTAAAGATTATTATTGCTCATATTTAGCACAACACAATTTGCATACTTCCACAATATAATTCATATACTTATTATTGATTCATGATAAGAAGAAAGATATTTTTCTTATTAAGTGTTTTTCATCTACAAAACTCTAGTTATCTATTTAAGTTGTTACTGTTTTTTCAAAATATCAAAAATACCAAAAATATTTGAGTTTTTATTACTGCAAAATATATTCAGTTTATGTAATTGTCTTTTTAAAATTAGAAAGTTTTCTAAAAGTGCATATTGTATAAATTCCCCGTGGGTTCGATATTCTGGTCTTAATAAAAAGGTTTTATATTACTTGATAATGATACGTATGCTTGCGTAGTATCCCAAAATATATAAATTAAAAGATAAATTCTTATTTTTCTTCAGGATCAAGTTTTTGGTTTTGTTGTAAAGTAAGGAAATATAAGTGAAATATAATCTGAATTATTGTTGTACTTTTCATATTAGCAGTATCAAGGGATCAATATACTATTACTAATAACTCTTTTTCAGTTGTTATATAATTAATTTGAGTTTCATTAAGAGTTTTACTAGAATAGTAAATAACTTTAAAAATTTTATCATATCTTTATCCTAAAACTGCTCTAATAGCATAATCACTAGCATCACACATTAATTCAAAAGTTTTTCCAAGTTTGGTGAATCTATAATTGGTGTAGTGATTAGTTTTTCTTTTAATAACTTAAAAGCTTTTATGCACTCCTCATCAAAATTAAAAATTACGTCTTTCTCCAATAAATGACATAAAGGCTTAGCAATCTTTGAAAAGTCTTTAATATATCGCCTACAAAATCCAACATGTCCTAAAATACTTCTAATTTCCCTTACATTTTTTGGATAAGGTAAATTAGTGATCAATTGAATTTTAGCAGGATCTACTTCCATACCATTTTTTGATATTTGATGTCCTAATAAAATTCCTCCTACTACCATAAATTGTCATTTTTCTCAGTTAAGGACTAAATTTGTTTCTTCACATTGCTTACGAACTTTGGATAAATGTTCTAAACATGAGTTAAGTGAAGTTCCAAACACTAAAAAGTCATCCATGAATACTTCAATCCCTTTTTCAATTAAATCATAAAAACTTGCCATCATACATCTTTGAAATATAGCAGGCGCATTACATAAACCAAAGGGCATTCTTCTAAAAGCAAAAGTACCATAAGGACTGGTAAAGGTTGTTTTCTCTTGATCCTCATGAGATATTTGAATTTGGTGATAACCAGTATATCCATCCATAAAACAAAAGTATTTATGCCCAGCTAGTCTATCCAGCATTTGATCTAGAAAGGGTAATGGAAAATTTAATTTTCTATAATTAATGCATATTCGCCATCCTGTAACTTGTCTAGTAGGTATTAACTCATTATGTTCATTTACAGTTACAGTTACTCCTCCAAACACAATGAATTGGACTAACCCATGCACTATCTGAAATAGGGTAGATAATTCTAGCATCTAACCACTTAAATATTCTTTATTTACTACTTCTTTCATAACAGGATTCAATCTCCTTTGTGGATCAGCGTGGGTTTGCAGTTATCTTCCATATGAATTCTATGTATACAAATTGAAGGAATGATTCCTTTAATATCAGCAATTTTCCATCCAAAGGCTTTCTTAAAATTTTTCAGAATTTTCATCAACCTTTCTTCTTCTTCCATTGTTAATTTTGAGGAAATTATAACTAGTAAAGTAGAGGAATCTCCTAAAAAGGCATATTTTAAATGATCTGGAAGTAACTTCAACTCTAGTTCTAGAAGTTTTTCAATAGAAGGAAAAAATGATTTATCTTTGTTTATCGTGTCCAAAACTTCAAAACTTTCTCAAACATAGTTTGAATCTTCCATAAAAAGATCTTCACATTGATTTAACTCCTCTTCTTGCTAGTGTTCCAAATCTTGTACTTCATATTTTTCTTCATAAGTAGTTCTAAAATGGCATTCACTTAGATATCTTATAACATCCATCCTATCATTCATTATCTTTACCTTTTATAGGGTATTTCATTGATTTTGAAATGTTAAAAGTAATTGTTTGATCATTGACACACCTTGTTAATTCTCCTTTCTGCACATCTATCATTGCTCTTGCTGTGGCTAGGAAAGGTCTCAACAAAATGATAGATATCTCTTTATCTTCCTCCATATCTAGCACAATGAAATTAATAGGAAAGATAAATTGATCAACTTTCACTAGGACTTCTTCTATAACTCCTTTAGGGTATGTTATCGAACGATCTGCTAACTGCAGAGTTACAGTAGTAAGGGTTATTTCTCTTAATTCAAATCTTTTAAATATTGATAATGGCATAAGGTTAATGCTTGCACCAAAATCACATAAAGCTTTCCTATAAAATCTGTCTCCTGTTGCACATGGAATTGTAAAGCTACAAGGATCTTTAAGCTTTTCAGGAAGCTTCTTCTGAGTTATCGCACTGCACTCCTCACTAAGTGCATTAATCTCATTATCTTCAAACTTCCTCTTCCTGTTGAGAATATCCTTCATAAACTTTACATAGCTTGGTATTTGTTCTAAGGCTTCAGCAAATGAATATTAATCTAAACTTCTTAAATATTTCCATAAATTTTGAAATTTTCTTATCCAACTTCTGCTAACGAAGCCTCTGAGGAAATGGAGATGGTGGTTTTTCCAAATCAATTTTTAGTGGAGAAATAGGTCTCTCAGAATCTTTTGGAGAGTTCTCTTTTGACTCTTCAATTTCTTCTCTCTTACTTCAATTTCTTTTTGAACCCGACCTTCCACTCTCTTCTGCTTCTAAGTTGAACGGCTTTTACTTGTTCTTTATTCTGGTCTTTTGGATTTAATTTAGTATTACTAGGAAGTGTTCCTTGGGAACTATTACTTAATGAATTTGTTGTTTGCCCAAGTTGATTCTCAATATTTCTAATTGTAGCTCCTGAACTTTGTAATTGATTTCCCATTTGTAACACCACTTCTTTTATAGACAACTTCTTCTCCTTAAATTCTGTATTAATGGTGAAACCTGGAGGATAAGTAGATCTATAATTATTATTTCATTGGTTGTTCCAGTTTCTAGATGGGTTTCCTTGGTTTTTCCCCCATTGCTGATTATTACCACCCGAATTATTATTCCAGTTAAAGTAGGGATGGTTCTTTTAACCTGGGTTATAATAATTTTAATTTGGGTTATTCTGCTTATTATTTATGGCATTCAAAGTTTCTATTGATGCTTGAGAATCTACCATTTGATCTAATGAATTCTCTTCAATCATGGAAATTGGTTGAGAAAAATTCATTCCAAATTGGTCTAACAAATTGTAAAACTTAATTTTCTAACATGGTAAATGCATCAGTTTCATGAATATTGGCTACTTTCTTAGGATTTACCCGAAAATTGATTGAGAAAAATTCATTCCAAATTGGTCTAACTTCCTTGAAATTGCAGCAACTTGATTTGCTATTGAGAAAAATTCATTCCAAATTGGTCAACTTCCTTGAAATTGCAGCAACTTGATTTGCTAACAGGTAAATTGCGTCGGTTTCATGAATATTGGCTACTTTCTTTGGATTTACCCTCTAATAAGGCCTTTGAAAATTATTGGTAGTCATTTCTTCACTTAAAGCATAAGCATCATGAAATGGTTTTGACATCAATGAACCACCAGCAGCGGCATCGATAATTGATCTAAGAGATCCAACTAATCCATTATAAAAAGTTTAAATTATTAACAAATCTGGTATAGCATGGTGTGGACATTTTCTTCAGAGTTCTTTAAATCTCTCCCATGTTTCATAAATAGATTCCCCTTTAAACCGATTAAAGATGTAATATCATTTCTAAGCTTTGCAGTTTCTGATGGTGGAAAATATTTAGCAAGGAATTTTTGTGCTAAATCACCCCAAGTTTTGATAGATCGAGGTGCTAACAAATTCAACCACATCTTAGCTTTATCCCTCAGTGAGAAAGCAAATAACCTAAGTCTTAAGGCATCATCTGATACACCATTGTACTTGTCAATGTAGCACATAATTCTAAAAAATTAGCAAGATGTAAATTTGAATCTTCAGTTGGTGATCCCCCAAACTGATTATTTGATATCATTTGGATAATAGCAGGTTTAATTCAAATAAATTAGCCACTACAGTAGGTTTTTGAATACTACAATGAAGTTCATCTACAGTAGGGTTGGCTTAATCTCTTAAAGGTCTAAACTCATGATGAATTTCAGCAATTTGATTATTTTGGTCTGTCATTTCTGTAATTTTTTTGGATTTTTCAAAATTTATAATTTTTCTGCCATTTTTGTAATTTTTTTGGATTTTTCAAAATTTATAATTTTTTTGGTTTTTCTGATTTTTCTAATAGTTCATTCTAATTAGGAATCATAGGGCACTAGTCCTTCAGAACATGAATTACGCATACACTAACATATAGTAAAATAAATTAAAACAAAAGAAAATAAGATAAGATAACTTAAAGTTTACATATGACTTTCTAAAAATAGAAATTTGCTTTTAAAATCAATTTCTCCCTCGTAACGGCACCAAAAACTTGATCCCTGGATACTGTTAATATGCAAAGTACAACAATAATTCAGATTATATTTCACTTATATTTCCTTACTTTGCAACAAAACAAAAAACTTTATCCTAAAGAAAAATAAGAATTTAACTTTTAATTTATATATATTGAGATACTACGCAAGTATATGTATCGTTATCAAGTAATATAGGACTTTTTGGTTAAGACCTGAATATCGAAACCACGGGGAGAATACGCAATATGCACTATTCAACAACAAACTTTCTATTTTTAATAAAAAGATAATTATCTAAAATAAACATGATTTTTGCAATAATGAAAATTTAAATCTTTTTGGTTTTTTCAATATTTTGATAGAACAATAATAATTTAAAATGATAACTATAGTATTTATAAAAGAAAAGCGCTAAATATGAAAATATATTTCTTCTTATTATGAATCAGTATTAAGTATAGGAATTCTGTTGTGGAAGCATGCAATTTGAGTTGTACCAAATAGAAGCTATAATATTCCTTACCCTTACTAGAGATGCTATAAAGAACATTGGCTAATTTAAAGTTTGAATAACTCTAAAGATCGGCTAGGCAGAGAAGATACGAGTTGTCACTCTAGAGTTCCCTTAATTCCCTCCACCTGGGGGCTAACATCTCGAGCCTAGGCAGGGAAGATACCAGCTCTCACTCTAGAGTTCCCTCGATTCCCTCCACCCGGGGGCTAGCATCGCTAGGCAGGGAAGATACTAGCTCTCACTCTAGAGTTCCCTCGATTCTCTCCACCTCAAGGCTAATAGGTAGGGAAGATACCATCTCTCACTCTAGAGTTCCATTAATTCCCTCCACCTGGGGGCTAACATCTCGTATCATAACCTACAGGGAAGGTACTAGCTCTCATTTTAGAGTTCCCTCAATTCTCTCCACCTAAAGGCTAACATTCTCATATCAGAACCTAAAACAATAAACCAAGTTGAGGGCTTTAACCTGTCACTTTAAAGTCCTCTAACTCTACACTCTTCAATGAATATTTCTTTATTTTTTGCACTCAATCATATAAACTACATTCTCATTCATACAACCTCATGTGATTCTTTCCAATTGTTGACTGAGACAATACCAGTCTGGTTCTTACATATTCTCACAATAAATTTTAACATCTGGATTAGCCAAATCAAGAAGTAAATGAAGTGCAATGGATTTAAATCATCAGAACTCTTCCATCATTGAAGATCAAGACTTTCCACAACTTCCGTCCAAAACTTAATTACTTATCATTTTAAGAAGAAAGATAAAGAAAAATACTCAGTACTTCCATCCAAAACTTAATTACTTATCATTTTAAGAAGAAAGATAAAGAAAACTACTCATATCTCCATTCAAAACTTAATTACTTATCATTTTAAGAAGAAAGATAAAGAAAACTACTCATAATCCATGGACCATCCATCACTTTAATTACTTATCATTTTAAGGAGAAAGATAAAGAAAACTACTCAGAATCCATGGAGAAACTTAATTACCTATCATTTTAAGAAGAAAGATAAAGAAAACTACTCAGAATCCATGGAGAAAAACAACACTTTAATTTAAAAGAAGAAATCATTGTCAAACTAACAACAAGTCTCGATTAAAGAAACCACACTTTCGTTTAAAAGTAGAAATCATTGTCAAACCAACAACAAGTCTCAATTAAAACCCACACTTTAGTTTAAAAGTAGAAATCATTGTCAAACCAACAACAAGTCTCAATTTAAACTAAAAGTAGTCTAAAACAAATGACCCACTTTAGTTTTAAAATAAGAAATTATTGTCAAACCAACAACAAGTCTCAATTAAAACCAAAAGTAGTCTCAAAACAGAAAGATAAATCATTGTCAAACCAATAACAAGTCTCGATTAAAAACCAAAAGTAGTCTAAAACAAAAAGATAAAAACTTATCTCAAGTCCTCCACCAAACTCTTGAAGTTCCATTGAACCTCTTCTCTTTTACAATCAATTTCAATTAAAACCAAAAGTAGTCTAAAACAAAAGATAAAAACTTATCTCAAGTCCTCCACCAATCAAAAGTAGTCTAAAATAAAAGATAAAAACTTATCTCAAGTCCTCCACCAAACTCTTGAAGTCTCTTTGGATTCTCTTCTCTTTACAGTCACTCAAAATAAAAAAACAAAAAAGGATAAAATAAAAGTAAAAGTGGTTCCTGAAAATCTCTCCAAACTAACTCCCCAAATGAGAACTTTCCAATACTTTTAGGACCTCTTTCAAAGTCCCAATCTTTTTTCTTCTATAATGTTCCAAAAGGTGCCTTGGTTTCTCTTCAAAATATATCTAGATTCGTTGTATTTCCCCAAGAGATGCATCTTTTCATGATAATTTTCGTCCATGGTGGTTATAATCACCTATTAAGCCAATGGTGCCTTAAAAACCTCTTCAAAATTCGCAGAAACCGAATTTACTTGTCCAATAATTGCCACTGGAGCTTAAGCGTGGGGCCTCTAGTTCTTAGGCGTGGCCTTCTCTGTTTAACTGGTGCTTAAGCGCCGGATCTGGCGCTTAGGCGCCAAAACTCTTTTGTACATTTTTCACCTTTTTGCACCAAATTTGATCTTTTTTCACTCCTTTAAGCATTTTTCACCCTTTTTACCTGTATCTGCAAGACCTTCCATTAAAGTGCAATATCTCAAAAGTAGGTATAAAAATGTGTCTAAAAATATTATATATTTTAGGTGTATCAGTAAGCGTCAGTTCTGGGCGCTTAGACATCACAGTTCTTTTGCACACCTTCATTCTTGCTCCAATTTGATCTTTTTTCACTCCTTTCATCATTTTTCATCCATTTGATTACACCTGAAATAAAAACACTCATATACCTTCCATTAAAGTGCAATTTCTAAAAAATAGGTATAAAAATGTGTATATAAAGACTATATATTTTAGGTGTATCAAAATCCCCCAAACTTAAAATGTTACTAGTCCTCAAGTGACCCTCCAATCTTTCAAAACAAAAATAAGTAGATTATGTAAATGAGTTTCTTTAGGATATTCTAAAATTTTGATGTAGAAATCTAGTATTCCAACATAGATAAAACATTAGTATATAAGACCAATTTAATGTTTAGAAATTTTTAATGTTAAGAAGGCTAAAAATATGAGTTTTTATCTAGTTCAAAAATATTTTAAATTTTCCAAATATAGAGTTTAAGCATTATATCTTCTCCACTTAAAAATTTTTATTATGAATAATTATACTTGCTATATTATATCATTAAGATTAAGAGTTTCTCAAGTCTTATACTTTAAAAAGATTAGATGTGGAGCCAATTTTTTATTAAGCAATAATCCTCAAGCTTCTCCTCCCTTCTTCAACTTTCTTTTTCTTTTTTTTTAAATGAGGATTATTATATTTGGACAGGCTTTTAATGATTTTGAGTTGCACTCCTCCTTTCCTAAAGCAAAGTTTTGATATAAATCTTTTACTTAAAAAAATAGTTATAGTTTGAAAATTATTTTTAATAAAAGAAATTTAAGCATTGAAAATAAAAGTCTAACCCTCCTAAATTTTTCAAAAATAAAATTTCTCCTACTAAAGATAGTTACACACTATTTATCATTTCTACACTAAAATTTTTTGACTTTAATTTTTTCTTTATTACTATAGGTTTCAACTAAATTCTCTTACTCATTTCTATTCAAAATTTTACTTCCCTAATATAACTTCATATACATAATCATTTTTTTCAAATCAAAATCAAATTTATTTGTAGTACACTTGAGAATAAATAAACTTTAAGTTTTAGAAAATTTTTCATCCCCCAACCAAAATTAAATTTTTAATAAGATAAAATATTTTAGCATCATATTTATAAAGAACGGGAATGAAAAATAAAAATAACATGCTTATGAGAATTTTTACATCCTAAATGTACAAGTACAAGAATTAAAAACAGGAGTAAAGGTTTAATTGATCAAATTTTAATCTAACTTTAACATATAGAGATTCATTAGACTTCTATGCAATGGAGGATAACATAAAACCAAACAAACACACTAAAGAAATTCACAATTGTAACATAAAGAAAATGTCTGGTAGTAAATTGAAAATTAAACATGAAGTTCTTAAGTGAAAGTGAGTAATATTCTAAACATTCCTAAAATTCAGGATTAAGTTCAACACAGACTAACTAAATATACTAGACAACACAGTTTTAACAATTACTACCACAAAAATAAAATATAATACTCATAATAAAATAAATACATCACAATAGTGTCTAACAAAACAAAACACAAACAAAAGTAGAAATCTCAACAAGTACGACTCAAAATAAAACAACAATACAGTATAACTGTACCACATAATGTTCACAACAATAATAATAGGAAAAAAAACTAAACTAAAGTACATAGTTTAATCCTCCTCCTTCTCATCAGCGTCACTATCATTGCTATCCTAAAAGGTAGTACGCTCATATGATGGATATCATGGATATGAATGGAAAACTACACTTTGGTCACCTCTCATAAGATTTTCCAAAGATGAGTGAAATTTCTCCTCATAATCACTATGTCTTCTCATATATCCATTCATATGATCTACAAAATTCTCTAAATTTAATACTTTCTTTGCAGTATAATTGATGGTATCTAACATCCTTTGCAATACATGTGATTGTGAATCAAAACCAAAAGTCTAACCTTGTGATGTGGATGCACGTGAGGTAAAAGCATGAGAAGTAGAGGCACCTAAACTGTTAGAAAATACTCCTCTCCAGTCAAATATCAAATTTCATGAATAAGACTACATATTAACACTTGTAATGGGCTTTAGAGGCTGAAGTATCTCTTCCTAGCTATTGGATCTAACACCTGCATGCTCACATAAGGAAAAGATCAAGGATGCAAATACCAACCCTGTAGTAGTAGTAGCAACAACAAAACTGATGATAGTCTCATAAATCAAAGATCCAATTTAAATAGGCTTGAACTGCTGAACGCAATAGTTTAAGGTAGCTTTATCTCGACTAACTTCGCTGATGTGGTTAGTTGGTAGCAGACGAGCAGAAATAAAGTAGTGCCACGCCTTCGATGTAGCATCTAACTTTGACACGGGGAAGTTAACTCTTCTTTCATTTGTAATCTTCCACCATCCAATAATGATATGATCTCATCCAACTCCCTCGCTTGGACTATAGTTTGAATAAAAACACAACGTACTGGGGAGCAACTGGTAGAACGTATTTATTACCTCAAGGGAGAAAGACACTAATTTTCCTTGAACCATGACCTGATCTTCTTCAGTTTCTGGGAGATTAGTGTTAAACTCCCAAACAACATAAGTTACAACCACGACAGAAAAACAACAAAATTTTTCCTATTGTTGGCAAACAATTAAACCTTCCTCTGCTTCACCCGAACTTTTAAAACATCTCTCAGGAATCAATTTTCTTGATTGTATTGCATCGATATACCTATCTTGAGCTTTCAAGATAATGAACTTGCTTGAATCGAAATGGGACTTCCCTTTACTCCTCTTCATTCTTGGGGCCATCTCTAAAAATCACATAAAATTCACAAAAAATCCTAATTTCAAGACTAAATCACTAAACTCAACTTCTAAAAGCTTAAACTATTATTTTTATGTATTTTCCATAAGTTTTTCTCAAATTTTCGCCATGAAAAGTGATTTTTGGCAAATCCCCAGTATGCTCAAAATACATGGTGAAAATAAAAAATTTTTACATAGAAGTGAAGCTCTTACCTCAAGAAGATCAAATGTAACAAATTTGGCTTGAATCCACCAAGAAATTTCCACTTTAGAGGAAGCCTTAACTCTCAAAATCATGAAAACCAGAGGAAAAAGACTAAGTTGGGTTGAAAATGGGTTTTTCGGCTCAATTTTTCACTTTAAACCGTACACAAACCAGCTTAAGCGAACTGGTGCTTATGCGCCTACCTCTCGGATTAACCAACACTTAAGCGCGAGGTTTTGGCGCTTAGGCGCCAGTGCACGAATTTTGATATTTTTTATTTTAAGTAAAATGCACTTCTAGCCTAAGTCAATCACCCATAAATGGACTTATAAATCTTTGATGACTACTTTCTTCCCCTTCAACTCTCCCCTTTCTCAAATTCATCAATATTAACTAATTCAATTCAACACAAAATAACACAAATGTCACACATAAATAAACACTTATATTAATTCACAAACAAATAAAATTATTTGTGATACATAATTTGTCAATCCAAAGAGTCTTGGATGAGATAATTCCTAAGCACAAACACTAAACAAACTTAACACTAAAGATATATAAAACAAAATTAATACTAACAAACAAACCGTAAACACAAACGAACACTAAAATAAGAACTTAATTCCACTCTCCTTTTGGTGGAATGAATCATGGCCTTTCATTAGTTTCTCCTAGGGTATTTTGAATATAGATCTAATAGAACAGACGGTGGTGAAGAACTGCTTTATTCTCACTTAATCACATATTTGGATTCAGAGGCATTTTTCAATGCGCAAGACACCACAGTAAAATGACGTTGCAAAAAGGATGAACAGGTCTTTAACTGAAATGACAAGGTGCTTGAGAGTGAAAGCAGGGCTTCCTTAAACTTTTTAGGCAGAGGCTGTGAATAGAGCATGCTATCTCATCAATAGAACACCTCGAGCATCATTCGATGACAAGATTGTAGAAGAGGTATGGACAGGTAATCCAGTTAATTTTGATCATTACAAATTTTTGGTTGTCCTACTTATGTGCATGTACTTGGAGATGAAAGATCAAAACTTCATCCAAAATTCAAGAGTACATCTTTCTGGGCTACAAGCAAGGTTTGAAATGATACAAGTTTTGGGATCAGATTGCAAAGAAGATGGTGATCAGTAGAGATGAAGTTTTTTTATGAACAGTCTATGTTAAAGTATAATCAAGACAAGGTGCAAGGGAATAACTCTAGTTCAGATACAGTGGAGATGGATCTAAAACAACATCTAGTACAAACTGAGACAGTTGAAAGTTTCGAACCAACACCTGATGATTCCAATATAGATGACTTGCAGAATTACAATCTAGCAAAAGACAGACATAGACGCACTAATGTAAGGCCTCCTCGCATATTGGATTATGAAGACTTGGTCTCTAGTGCACTTCTCATCAACATCGATAATCTATCCATTTTTCAAGGAACTATCACCAACGATAAGAAAGAGAAATAGATGGGTGCAATGGTTGAGGAGATGAAGTCTTTGCAGAAAAATCACACATGGGAGCTAGTTTAGCTTCCTAAGAGAAAGAAGGCTATTAGGTGCTAGTGGGTGTATAAAAGGAAACTAAAAATATCAGAAAAAGAAGGGGAAAAGTTCAAGGCTCGAATGGTAGCAAAGGGATTTTCACAGCAGAAAGGGATAAATTATGATGAAATCTTTTCTTCTGTGGTCAGACATACATCAACCAGGGCAGTGCTTGCATTAGTAGCTATTTGGGATTTGCATTTGGAGTAGATGGATGTTAAAACTCTCTCTTACATGGTGATTTAGGGAGCAAATTTACATGGAGCAGCCAGAATGGCTCACTAAACCTAGACAGGAGCATCTGGTTTGTAGATTAAAGAGATCATTGTATGGGTTGAAAAAGTCTCCACGATAATGGTACAAGCGGTTTGACCCCTACATGATTCATATTGGCTACAGAAGATGTAAATATGATTGTTGTGTCAATGTCAATAACCTTGATGATCGTTCTATTATTTTTATGTTATTGTATGTTGATGATAAACTGATTGTTGCAAATAATATGCATGATGGCCATGGTTTGAAAGCTTTATTGAGCTAAGAATTTGACATGAAAGACTTGGGTCCAACGAAGAAGATTCTTGAAATGGAAATTCATTGAGATAAAGGCTCAATACGACTGCGTTCATCTCAATGAGGCTATGTTGTGAAAGTGTTGGACAAGTTTGAGATGAGCAAAGAAAAGCCTGTAAGAACTCCATTGGTAAATCATTTTAAGCTTTCCTTAAAATAGCGTCCGAAGATAGAAGGGGAAATCGAAGACATGACAAAGGTTCCATAGTCCAGTGCAGTTAGCTGCTTGATGTATGCAATGGTATGTACTCTCCTTGATTTGGCTCATACTATTAGTCAAGTCTGCAAATACATGTCTAAACCAGGAGGCGACATTGGGAAGCAGTCAAGTGGATTTCCAGATATCTGAAGGGTACTGTAGGACATGAAATTATTTTTTGTAGTAGCAAAATGATCCTTCAGTTGTTGAGTATGTTGATTCAGACTATGCAAGTGATTTGGATGGCTGAAGATCTACAACTGGGTATGTGTTTACTATTGGTGGAGGGCTTATATGTTGGAAATTGACAATTCAGTCTATTGTGACACTATCTACAACTAAAGCTGAGTACATGACAGTAGCTGAAGCTGCAAAAGAAGCCTTATGGCTTGTTTGGCTAGTAAAGGAACTGGGTGTTGAGCAAGGTGGAGTTCAGTTGCATTATTACAGTCAGTGTCATTTATCTAGCTAAGAACTAGGTGTACCATGCAAGAACCAAACATAATGATGTCAAGTATCACAATATTAGAGAATTGATTGCTTATGGTGATATATTGTAGCAGAAGGTTCAAACTAATAAAACTACAGCTGATATATTAACTAAGTAAGTTACTATCAACAAGTTTTTGCATTGCGTGGACTTGTTGAATGTTTGCAGTTGCTAGACAGCATGCTAGCCCAACCCACTTTGGTGCATGTAAGAAACTCCATGATGTATTTCTCCTAAGGAGCTGGATATTCGCCAAGGTGGAGATTTGTTAGGTATGGCTCATATACCATAGAGAGACAGATGTTGGGGCAAAACAGAGCGAACCAGTGGAGCAGAGCAGAAGAATATATCCAATCGAGGTAGTTACGTGGGTTGAGGGTGCGGGGCCAACGCCCCGTGATACGGTACATGGGTAAATTTGTAATTACACATTGTACTCTAGGGTTATATATATATATATATATATATATATATATATATATATATATATATATATATATATNTCCTAGGAATATATTTTGTATCTTGTACTCTTTTCTGAGATTGAATGAATGTCGTCGCTCAGCTCTCGAAGACGTAGGCATCTTTGCCGAACCTCGTTAAATCTTTGTGTTTTCTTCTCGATTTGTGTCCATTCCAGTTTTTCTTTGCCTAATTTCTCAACAACAATAATAACAAGACCCTTATTAAAGCAAGGTCAATCATGTAATTTTCAACTTTAGTCTCTATTATCTAAAAATAGAGGATCATCACATGTATTAGTGATTTTTGTCTCTTCTCTTTAGACTCATGCTCTGCAGAGAGAACTCTCTTCATTTCTCTCTTATAACTCCCACATTCAATATATACAATGGGTTACATAGCCCGAGAATATGTCAATTCACCCCTAGGAGCAAGTTTATGTGTGCTATTTTCTTCTTTCTTCTATCTGTCTCCTTTTTCTCTCATCTTTGGTTCCTATTGTTAGGCATGTCTAATCAGGAAATGTGTAGATAGATTAAAATTCAAATAACAAAACAACCCCTTTCCTAAAGTGTGGCCTCTCATACTTCTGAGGCGCATTTGATCGGCTTTGAAGTTTAATCACTAACAATAATAGCTATGGCTTAACTTGAAAAAAATGAAAAAAATAAAAAAAGTGGCATTGAACTTCCAACAGCAAGCCAGCCCCAGACCGAATAAATAAGGAATCCATTCTGTTATCGCTTTCCTGCTGCACCTCTTCCAAAATGAGCAGGGCTGCTGCTGAGCAGATATCCCTGTTCCGCTCCCAAATTGAAGACGGGAGGTAACTGTGCTCTCCGAATTTCCCTGGCTCATTATTCTTTCAAGCTTTTCCACAAAAAATCCCTCCGATCTTTCCTCCAGTTTCAGCGATGTTACTCTTCTGATTCTTGAATCGGTTCTCGTCGCCAAGAACATGCGAGCTCTGCTGGAGATAAGGTCGAGTCTCCAAGAGCTTCTTCGATCGAAGGCCAAGGTTGTAATGGATAGAATCGCTGCAAAGTCTGCTGATGAGAAACTCAGAGTTGCCGAGTTCTTCGTCAAAGCGTTCGCGCTTGTAGGAGACGTGGAGGTAAGTTTTTAGCATTTTCTTTTTTAATAATTATATATGGTTGGATGTCTTCTTGCGGATCGAACTATGGAACACTAAATTTTCAATGGTTAGAAGCATTTGCATTTTGTTTGGTAGGTTGCCTGAAAAGAGGCATGATTTGGTTCCTAGGGGCCAATACTGTTTTCCGTATATCTCTAGCTGATCTGTGTTTCATCGGGATGGAAATGATGATATTGCTAATATTTAGATAATAAAAATAAAAAACTCTTGAAGTAAAATAAACAACTAAAGTTCACTGAACCACATGGTTGAGAGGTATAACCCCATACTCCTCTACAGTAGGTTTTCTGAGAAGGTGCAAAATGATAGCCTTGATTGTGATAAATATGGAAACGGATTTGGAGGGTGACAAAGACATGCTCAGAAGGAATCACATGTGCAGTGATAGGTGAAGAAATTAGTCTAATTCTTTTGTTTCTATTGGCCGTGCCCATCCAGAGTTCCTCTTGCACCATCAAACTGTAGTTAGCTGATACCAAAACTTGTTCTATAATTTTAGATTAATAAATCTATATTTATTAAAGCACATTTTTCTTTATTTGATGCCAATATTGCAACCGACTTGCAATTAATCTTTGCTGAGTGATTGTTTGGATGCTCTATAATAGTTTTTTTATGTTAACAAAATTTTTTATGTCCATCCAAGCTACTCTATGCATCCCCATTGTTTGCTTATTCTCACACGAAGTTTTTTGTTTTTAACTACAAAATTATTCGTTATGTTTTGATTAGCAAATAATACCATTTCTTATGGTTTTGTAATTTATGCCAAGCATGCTTCTTTCCAGAGTTGCTTGGCTCTGAGGTATGAGGCGTTGGTTCTGAGGGAGACCAAGTATTACAATTATAATGGCTTTCGAGTTTCATACCAGGAATGGTATACCTTTGCAAAGGATTCATTTTATAATGGATATTATGCAATAGCTGTTAAGGTAACTTTTTTTTTTTCATGTTAAAGATAATTGTTTATTTGGCAAAAACTTGGGATTGTCAACTTTTATTTAATGCATAACTTGGATTATTTATATTGTTAAATTTATTAGTTGCTCTGAGCCTTTTTGTTTTCCTGCTTCATGATCAATTTGTTGCTTCTGCACAATAACTTGCCTGCTGACAGACATCATTCTTTTTTACAATCTTGATTATTTTGTAGTCATGTCTTTGATGAATTATAAATACATATTCAAATTTAATATGGACAACCCTGTTTTTTAAATCCTTGTGAAATTTCATCAATTTTAATGCTAAAAAATGCCATCAGATTTCAATGTTTAATGTTGAAATTAAAGCAAGTTTGAAGGATTCGTTATACTCAAAAAGATTTGTTCGAACCTTTACTTTTAACCTTCAAGCTTTTCTACAAATGTTTAATGAATGTCGTTTGGATGGTATCTCAATGTTTAGGGCCAAAGAACTCTTCAGCTTTTAATCTTCTGTGTTGAAATTAAAACGACTAACACTTGTGGTGTTGAATAACAGTTACATGGTCTTTAATTTCCAGGTAAGAGCGGTTCTATTTGAACAATATAAACAATAGGTTATTGTTAGATAGAAACAGTAAACTAAAATTCCTTCAAAATCCTATATTACTTTTACTATGACAGGAGCTATTTTGATATGCTTAAATTAATAACCTTGGATATTATCTGATCATATGTGTCGCTGGCTTTTGAAATTGAGTTGTTATTTCGTTACCAACCCCAAATGAGATCATTTTGGTGTTGTTTTTATAGGGATTTGACAGCGCACTTTCTTGCTTTCAGTCTGAATGGAAGGCAAATGAAAATAATGTTGATTTCCTTCTGAAAGATAATATTGTCGATAAAATTAGAAAACACAGAGATGAAGCTTCTTCAATGATTTCATCAAGTTCTGGTATGCACCTTTGCTGGTTTGATTTGAACTGCCATGCTATTTTAAGTTTTTCTTGACATTTTCTACTTTATTTAGTCACTATCCAAGGTTAGACAAAGAATAGTTGATACATCCTTTTGTTATGGAACCAAAATTCATCATCCATTATGTATAGCCAAAAACGGCATTGATGGGCCAACAGTACTAGGAAGTGCTTTGTGGGCCTTCTCCCAGCGTAAAGTCCTTTAGATGATCTAGCCCAGAAAGCAGGTGAATTGTAGATGGACTGATCCAAGCAGAACTGATTCTAATGGATAGCAACCGATTCTGAGTGAGTGAATACGAGTGGCCGAATACCAATTGCTTGATAAAAATATCCAAATAGAAGAAACTCAAAATAATGGCTAGTACTCAGTAACAAGCCATCTCGTTAATGCCATTAGTTGACTTCGTTACCTCACTAAGAACCATAACTTACAACCCCAAGCAGATTATGAGACCATAATCTAATCGCCATATGAGAGACACTCGCAGGACGAACTCTTGAGGGTAGGGGATCAACTAAATGTCTGACAAGGTTTGACAAAGTAAGTAGGAATGGAAACTCAAACGTGATGTCGACAGAAGATAGGACACTGGAGATAGCATAATATATACACCTAATGGGGCAAATAAGAAACTCAAGCACCTAAGGATCCCATGGGATCTGTGTGTAATCATAATTTTCATATATTTTTAATAAGAAATCCCCTTATATAAAATGGGGAGCTATTGTGAAGGGAAGATATTTTTCCTTCTTATGGGAGAGTACCAACTCACTCTTTTTTTTCTTCACTAGTTCCATCCTTTGGTGTGTTTCCACTGACAAAATAGAATTCTACTCGTTAACATAAAAATTCATGTGACATTTTATTTTTGGATCAAATAGTGGCTTTTTTTTGTAAAAGTAGAGCTTTGTTGTCATCCAAATGTCTTTCTGATCAATGACGAAACTTGCTCATAGGGATGGAGTGACTTGAATAATTTTTGGGGTGAACTAAAGCCAAGATTGAGAGAGTGGGGAGTAGAGTATGGATTTTTATTATTTTAGAAGCTACACAACCTACTAGCCTACGTACTTAAGGAAAAGAATTCATGTAGCCGACCCCACTGAGTGGGATAAATACTAGTTGTTGTTGTTGTTATTATTATACTAACACAGTATTTGACAAGCTTGTGTAACTTTTTAAGATTATTTTTTTGTTCACTTAAAATAAATTTTATTATTTATAAGTTATTCTGGCAAATAACTATTCCTTTTTTTTTCCTTGTGTATTTCAAGCTATAGTAGATTTTGAGTAGTCTATTGGCGTGTTATTTCAAGATATGATAAATTCATGTTGAGTAAAGGCTATTGGTTACTGTTGTGATTCTGATTTTAGCTGTATTATTGTTTTAGATCTATTTTTTGACCGTCACGGTGATATAAATCTTTTATTGATAAAGAAATTATATAATGATTGTTTTATATTATTTCTTTTATTGCATAGTTTTGTGATCTAAATGAAATAATATTAGTGTTTTTATTTATTATATAGTTTGGTGATATAGAATAACTGCATGTTTATGAAAATTAAAGTAAAATAAAGTTTCTTTTAAATAGGTTTGAGAAATAAATCAACTGTTGCGAGCTTGGCATGACCCACTTTGATATGATGGTTTACGATGGGTCTCGCCATGACACCCTCCTACCCACAACCACCCTCACACATCTCTATCTTCAATATCCTGTAATAATCGATCATTTGTGACTTCTACAATTTATCAAAATAAGTTAAAATGATGGGGAAATGGGATATAGGATCCTTTAAGATTTTTTGTTGTCATTTTAGCTTTTGTGGTGGATTGTGAAATTTGAAAGGTTTAAAGTTATCATTTTTATTATTTTATTTAATTTTTTTTTGTTAAATACTGCACAAGTCTCATTCGACTCTTGCTTTACGCAGCCTCTTCATTTCAAATTAAGATAAAATAGAGGAGAAATGGGTTTTGAGATGCTGTAGGATTCACATTTATCATTTTAGCTGTGTTGCTTGAGGGAAAAAAAATGGATTTTAGGATTCTGTAATTTAGATTCTATAGGATTTAAAATTGCTTGAGAAAAAATGAATGCATTAAAAAAAAGGAAAAGCGATAAAAAAACAGAGAAAATAATTTTGAAAAGAAAAAATTGTATGCAAGTATAATGACGAAATATGTGTCAAGAACCTGCCGTTTGAACTCATTTTGCATTGCTCATGCTCTGGGACATCAATCATACGCAAAATTCTGATATATCTACTTCTATTGCTAATACTATTCAGCCTTCTTATCTTAAGTAAATATAACTATGCCTTTGACGCTGACTTCTGAACTAACTCTGATGAAAGTTCAAATGATAAAATAGTACATTCTTATCTGTCTTGCACTCATCGGCATAAACCTATTAAGAACATCCAGCCTTACACTCTGTTTTTATATTTATATTTATTGTTGTTAATTTAAGGTTACATTCACATGGAAATTTTCGATTCAACATGTAGCAAAATTCTTATAGGGGGGGCGGGGGGAAAGCTTCCATAATATACAGATTGTTTTTGTTCCCTGTCAATGTCACTTCTCCTCACATATTTCGTCCTCAACATTGTCGTTGTCGTTGATGTGTCATACAAGTATAATGCAAATTGAGCGTCCTTTGTGTTCTTGCAGGAAATTAGAAGTACCTGAGCACTATGTTATACTTGACGTGACAGGGGAATGTGATTGCTTGTGCATGATATAAATATCTTATATGGCATTGTACTTGACAATGATGAGAGTTTTTGTGCAAATCTTCCATTTTGGTGTTTCAAGACCCTTACACGTTTTTCTTATGTGGTGAATGAAGAACCGAGTCATAGTGTTCTTAGGCTTAGCATCCCTAGAGATGCTCTAATGCAGAGGACAGAATACAAAATAGATTGAACTTAGAAGACTTGCTCTATATTAAAAACATGACTAAATAAAGTTAAAATAAAATCAAAATATTAAAATAACATTAAATAAATATAATTAAAATAAAATATTTAATGTGATGCTAAATTGAATGTAAAATTGGACTTATGGGGACTTGAAGTAAACAGAACTCGCTTATGGGCAGAAATGAACCCTCCTAATTCCACTCAACTGCCTCCCTAAAGCCTAAAACTCTTAAGAATACACAACCCGAAGTAAATTTGGAATGAAAATGAACTAGAAAGGGCTTGTACTCTACTTATATTAAGGAGTACTATTAGACTAGCAAGATAGGACTCAGTCTCATCAACTTTAGTCATTTTTGGAAGGAGGATCAGTCTCCTGCTTGGGAGCATGCACTGTTTAGCAATTTTTGATTAAAATTTGAAAAATATATTTTCTAAAATTTAATTTCAAAATTTAATGTAGTTGCATGTTTCTTAAGGTGTGTTAAATTTGATGTTAATTTTTTTTTTAGCATGTGCAACATTCTTAGATGTTGGTTTTGAACATTTAATATATTTATTAGAGCCCATGTAGGAGATTTATTGTACACGCTTTTCAATATGAGGCAAGTTGAGTTAAGTTTATTTGAGGCTATCAAAGTATTTTCAGACTTTGTATTTCAGCATTTAACACATTTGTCGGAGCACATTCGGGGAATTTAGCGAAAATGCTTTTCAAGATAAAGATAATCTGAGTTAAGTTTATTTTAAACTTATGGGGTATTCTTAGACTTTGTGTTCAAGCGTTTAACATATTGGTTGCAGCTCATCTAAATAATTTTTATATTAAGTCTTTGATTTTGCCTTTTTCTCGGCTTGTATGTTTAATTATGGATTTGGCAATACCCCTAAAACTGGAGCTCTTTTTCGGTCAGGAGACCTGACGGTCCGCATGGTGCGCTGGCCAATAAAATTTTGCCGCGTGAAAAATGTGGGACCCGCTTGTTCACGTAATTTAAAAAAAAAAGAAAAAAATTCGCTGAGGCCGACCCGGCCCGATGTACGAGCCCGAATCTATTCGAGTACCACGCTTTTTAGAATGTCGAGAAAGACGATTCGAAAATACTCTCCGGTGGTTTTTCTTCTACGTTTTCGCCGCTCGCTCTGCTAGGGTTTCACATTTCCCTCGTTCGCTAGCTTGGAAGCCGTGAGACGATGGCGTTTGATGATCCGGAGAATGCGCAGACCGAAGAGCTCAAGAACAGTATCAAAAGAGGCTGAGAAGACAGAGGTTGAGCAGCCATTGAAGTCAAAGAAGCAGAGGAAGAAGGAGGCGAAGAGGATGAAGGAGGGCATTGAAGAGGAAAACTTGTCCTGGTAATTGTCATCGTTTTATTCTCAAGTTATTTTTAGGTTATTCTCGGGGTATTAACAGGTTATTCTTCCGACTGGAACCTAGAAGGTGCTTGTCATCGGATTCCGCCAAGGGGTGGTTATGACTTTCCACAAATTTCTTTATGGTCCAGTTGCCATCAAGATCAATAGCATAGCGAACCATTGCTTGACAGCCAGTCCGTGTATCTGCTTTTCTATATTTCACAGTAGTGGCTAGCTGAGATTCTCTTTTGTGACCTGATTTTCCACAAATATAATCCTTCGACTTAATTTGCTTGGATTTAGCCCAGTAAGTTGTGTGGTCATTGCGTACAGTGAAACCAACGTAATGTGCATAAGCACAATAATGTTTGTAAGCCTCTTCCTCATTAC
>JXCR01140826.1:107965-141883 GCA_002079205.1 Phalaenopsis hybrid cultivar
TAAACACAGAATAATGATGAAATAACCTAACGACAATCGAAGATTCACACAAAATCTCACTTTTTTTATAGATCTGGTGGGTTTATGCGCAGGTTATTCTTATGTTATTGTTGGGTTATTCTCGGGTTATTGATTATAACCCTAAATCAACTCGAAAATAAATAACTCTAAACACAGAATAATGATGAAATCAACCTGAAAATAAATAACCATAAACACAGAATAATGATGAAATAACCTAACGACAATCGAAGATTCACACAAAATCTCACTTTTTTAGAAACCTGGTGGGTTTATGTGCAGGTTATTCTTAAGTTATTGTTGTGTTATTCTCGGGTTATTGATTATAACCCTAAATCAACCCGAAAATAAATAACTCTAAACACAGAATAATGATGAAATAACGTAACGACAATCGAATATTCACACAAAATCTCACTTTTTTTAGAGATTTGGTGGGTTAACGTGCAGGTTATTCCTAGGTTATTATTGAGTTATTCTCGGGTTATTTAGTTTTTCTTCAATCAACCCGAAAATAAATAACCCTAAACACAGAATAATGATGAAATAACCTAACGACAATCGAAAATTCAGACAAAATCTCACTTTTTTAGAAACCTGGTGGGTTTATGCGCAGGTTATTCCTAGGTTATTGTTGGGTTACTCTCGGAAAAACGAAAAACGGTTGAAGTAAGCAAGAAATCTTACCTCCGTTTCAAAGACGTAGACATTCATTTTGTCATCCATGTGCTCAAACTCTTCATTAAGAGAGAAATCTAACTTCATCATAAATGCAGCGACCAAACCTAGCTGAGACAAAAAAACCCTTTTTGAAAACTTCTTTTCTACTGAATAATGCAGAATGGAAGTTTCTGAGGGAATAATACGTCAAAAATAGGCGGGAATAAGCCAAAAATGCGGGATAATACATAACATTTAGCACCTCGGGTTGGGCCGGGCTAAATGCGAAAATTTTTCTTTATCATGACGTGTAAATATGGGTCCCGCAAGACCAGATGGCGTCTTTTGTTTAGATAGCGGATGTAGCGCACCGTATGGGAACCTGAGGGAAAAATTCAGCCTAAAACTGAACTAAAGAAAAAATGAGTGACTTGCACTAACAGATGAGGATTTATAGACTTCTACTAGGCCGCTTTTTAAGGAAAATATTTATGAGGGAACAATAAAACAAGAATGCACGGTTGCAATCTAATGGATATTAAAATATTAATCCAACGGTAGATGCATTCAATACATGTGCTCAAAATTTCATTCTGAGAATTCAATTAATATTTTCACAATTTCCCTATGAGAAAAACGGGACTCATAGAAGTCGGGTCATAGATTTAGGAATCTATTGTCGATGTTCTGGTTGTTTGGTTTCATGGCTATATATATTTAAGTTTATTATGATATTTTTGGTTCATCAATTCTTTGATCCATTAATATTTTTAAGTTTACTGTGATATTCTTGGTTCATCAAGTCTTTGATGATGCATTAATAGCTATTCATCAAGTATTCGTCCATTTAGTTTGTTGATAACCTAAGGTGCATAACTTTTCTCTGTTCTAAAAAAATCTTTTTTTTTTGATCTAGTAGTGCGCTTTCTTTCTGGAAAAAAAAAAACCATGTTTCACAAGCAAATTCTTTTTTTATCACTCCTTTTCTGAACTATTCTGGATGTCTGTTTACTTGATGCTGCCAAACAGTTCAGGCACTTACCTCCAAATACTTGAAAAGAAAGGCCACTGAAGATGACCAAAAGTGCACTTTATTTTCCACGAACTCCCAGAAAGCTGCAAGCTCAATGTTCAGACTTGGGATCAATAAGAGAAATGCACATAAACTTTTCCAGAGCCAACGACAGAAACAACTGATGTCAGGGCCATAGCATATTTCTTTTGACGTTCATTCTTTCTGACGTTTATGGGGGAATGGTTCTACTGCTCTATTTTTGAAGGTTTGGTACTTCTATTTGTTTCCTTGGTATTATTTTCTAACCATGACCTCTTTTACATCCCGCTGCAGGATCACCACGATTTGTCAGATCCAGATTTATGGTTACCATTTTTTATTTTTTACTTGAAGGAGGATCATATTTCTGTGATATAAGACAGCTGCACTCTGAGATGGATTTTACATTCAATTTAATTCAAATATAGCTTTCAGTGAAGGTAATTTAGCTATATGAACCAGTCAGCCACACAGGCTGCTAAAATCCTGCTTCTCCAGTCTAGTCATCTTCCCCTTTACCTAAGCCTCCTTGCATTTGCCATAAGCCTTAATTAACATAGGATTACGCGGTTCCATAGCTAACCGTCGGGATGACTTCTTCTGGGCAAGGTTCTCCCTTTCATATGCATCTATACTTTGTTTTGTAGGGTGTTAACCATTTGAATTCAAGGCTAGGAACTTTAGAACGGAAGGGGTGATGGTCTGACTAATTTGAGGAGAGGTGAGGTGAAGCAAGGATACACAAGAGTAAAGGAGAGATAAATTGAGTCATGGGTGGAACTTTTTTTAATTGGTTATGTTTAAACAAGATTTACAAGGAGCAGTTTGACAATGGAAGAATGGTCCATTTTTCATAAATTATATGATATGATACTTGTATTTTTCAAGTTGGTGTCTTTTGCACGGGAGGACTCTCTCCTGTATATTCTTTGGGTTATACTCATGTCGATTATTACACGTGAAGAGAACGGTGCGGTAAATCCCTCATTTTAGAGGAGATATAATTTGATGGATCCTGTATTAATTTTTTTAAGGTATCATGCACTTATTTTATCTTCTCTACCATCTTATGTGTTGTGTGGAGCCCGGTTAAGAAAAACGGAAAAAAAAAAACTGTTTCCCCCTAAATGCCCCGTTCCGTCTTTCCGCCTTTGCTTCTTCCCATTTTTTTCGCGAATAAATTTCTCTATCACCTGTCGTTTCCGCCTCCTGCAGTTCGCGCTCGTCTCCGCCTCTCTTGCTTGCGAAATAGAAGTTCAACAATTCTTCTCTCTCGCTCGCTGCAGTTCGCTCCTCCCGTCATGTTCGTGAAACAGGAAAGGAGATTTTTCTTTGGATTTTTCTTGAGGCTTACGGGAAGTAGAAGGCAGAAAAATGTGTGTTTTTCGTAAGATGCTCTCTCTTAGTTGTTTCTGCATACTTGGCAGAAGGAAAAAGAAGGTAGTGTAAGAAGAAGGTTGCTCTCCTTGATTTCTTCTTGGTAGATTGTGGTAGAAGAGAAATAGATTTTTCTCTTGTACGTTTTTTTTCTTCTTCAGTATATCTCGGTGTAGAGAGAAGAGAGAAGTGAGAGAAAAAGTTCCCTCTTGTAATTGGAGATGATCCACTGGAGTAAATTCCTTAATTAGTGAAATCCTCCCCAACTCCATGGATGTAGATAATTTGCCGAACTACGTAAATCTGTGTGTTCCTTTCGTGTGAATTTTCTCGTTCTATTTTTCACTTCATCGTCGATCGTTTTAAATTTCATATATATCACAACAACTGGTATCAGAGCCAATGGCTGCAGATGAAGTGAAAGTTTTAGGGATCGAGAAGTTCGATGGCACAGATTTTGGTTACTGGAGAATGCAGATAGAGGACTACCTCTTCCTACCATTATTGGGGAAAAGACCTGAAAGAATGGATGAGCCTAAATGGAATCTGTTAAATAGACAAGTTCTAGGGGTTATTCGATTGACCCTATCGAGGTTCGTTGCACACAACGTCGTCAAGGAGAGGATGACTGCAAATCTTATGGCAGCCCTGTCAGGTATGTATGAAAAGCAATCGACGAATAACAAGGTATATCTGATGAAGAAGTTATTCAATTTGAAGATGACGGAACATACGTCTGTTGTACAACACTTGAATGATTTCAATACTATCACAAATCAATTATTCTCTATGGAAATTGAATTTGATGATGAGATACGTGCATTGATCTTGTTGGCTTCATTGTCAAATAGCTGGGAAGCTATGAGGATGGCTGTCAGTAATTCTGTAGGTAAATCTAAACTGAAATTTGAAGATATTCGTGATTTTATTTTGGATGAGGAGGTGCGCAGGAAAGATTCTAGCGAGATCTCAGGTTCAAGTTCGACATTAAATGTTGATTCCAGAGGGAGATTACATGACAGGAACTCAAACAGGAAAATATCAAAATCAAAGAACAGAAGCAGGAGCAAGTCAAGGCTTGGTAAACATGTAACTTGCTGGAATTGTGACAAAACTGGCTACATAAGGAGGAACTGCAGGAATCCTAAGAATAAGGAGAATGAAAATGCAAATGTGGTAACTGAAGAATCACATGATGCACTACTGTTGGCAGTTCATAGTTCTGTTGATGACTGTATTTTAGATTCAGGAGCTTCTTTCCATACAACTTTTCATAGGGAATTAATGCGGAATTATGTTGTAGGTGACTTTGGGAAAGTATATTTGGCAGATGGTGAAGCTCTGAACGTGGTAGGAATGAAAGATATTGACATTGCACTTCCAAACAAGAACAAGTGGACTCTGTAAAAAGTCAGATACATTCCTGAACTGAAGAAGAACCTCATTTCTGTTGGGCAGCTTGATGAGTGTTGACATTCAGTGTTCTCATATAGCACTTTGAAGGTTACTAAAGGAGCACGGGTACTGGCTCAGGGTAAGAAATTAGGTACGTTGTTAATGACTACTGGTTTAATTAACAGTGTAGATGCTACTGTTGTAGAGAGCACAACAGAGTTTTGGCATTGCAGACTTGACCACATGAGTCAGAGAGGTATGAAGGAACATCTCTCCAGAGGTAAGCTACCATAACTGAAGTCAGTTGATCTTGGCATCTGTAAGAGCTGCATTATGGGGAAGCAGAGGAAAGTCGGTTTCTTGAAAGGTGACAGACGCCAAAGGCAGGAAAACTAGATCTTTTACACAGATGTCTGGGGACCTTCTCCAGTGACATCTCTTGGAGGCTATCGTTACTATGTCACATTCATTGATAATTATAGTAGAAAGGTATTGGTTTTTTTCTTGAAGTATAAATCTGATTTATTCTGTGTATTCAAGACTTGGAAGGTCATGGTTGAGACAAAGACATGCTTAAAGTTGAAATGTCTGAGGTCTGATAATGGTGGTGAGTATATTGATGGTGAGTTCAAGGAGTATTGTGCAACTCATGGAATCAGATGGAGAAGACCACTCCAGGGACACCACAGTAAAATGGTGTTGCAAAGCACAGGAACAAGATCATTAATGAGCGGGCTAGAAGCATGAGATTGCACGTCGGACTATACCTACTTTCTGGGCAGAAGCGATCAGTGTTGCAGTTTATCTGATCAACAAGGGACCACATGTTCCATTGAACTGTGAATTACCTGAAGAAGCTTGGAGTGGGAAAGAGGTTAATTTTTTCACCTTAAGACTTTTGGTTATCTTTCTTATATTCTCATTAATCCTGATGCTCGAAGTAAGCTTGAGGCTAAGTCAAAGAGGTGTTATTTCATTGGCTATGGAGATGAGGCATTTGTATATCGTTTCTGGGATGATCAGGGCCGGAAGATCATAAGGAGCAGGAAAGTGATTTTCAATGAGAATGTTATGTACAAGGACAAGTCCAATATAGTTTCTGAAACAGCACTGAAGGAATCTGAGTTGGTAAGATTTGATGATTTACCAGAGGTCACAGTGCAAGACAGAGATGCAGGTGATGAGGAGAGTGGATCCGGAGCATCCACTCCTATTGTTCCACAGTCAGTTTCAGAGCAGTCTACCCCTACAGTTGC
Source organism: Phalaenopsis hybrid cultivar (assembly GCA_002079205.1). Classification (NCBI taxonomy): domain Eukaryota; kingdom Viridiplantae; phylum Streptophyta; class Magnoliopsida; order Asparagales; family Orchidaceae; genus Phalaenopsis; species Phalaenopsis hybrid cultivar. Next base: position 113,729 of record JXCR01140826.1, read on the forward strand.
AGTTCGCAGGTCAGAAAAGGTTAGACGTTCTCCACAGCGTTATTCTCCAACTTTAAATTAAATTCTGCTGACAAATGGTAGAGAACCTCAGAATTATGAAGAAACCTTGCAAGATGAAAATTTAAGCAAGTGGGAGCTAGCCATGAAGGAGGAGATGAATTCTTTGCTAGAAAATCAGACTTGGGAGTTGGCAGAACTTCCATCTGGGAAGAAGTCATTACACAACAAGTGGGTGTACCGGGTGAAGATTGAGCATGATGACAGTAAGAGGTAAAATGTTAGACTTGTTGTAAAGGGTTTTCAGCAGAAGCACGGTATTGACTATTTTGAGATTTTCTCTTCTGTGGTGAAGCTTACAACCATCATAATGGTACTGTCTATGGTGGCTACTGAAAATCTCTTCCTTGAGGAGTTAGATGTGAGGACAACCTTTCTTCATGGGGATCTTGAAGAAAACAATTACATGCACCAACCTGAAGGGTTCGTGGTACTGGGAAAGGAAGAGTCGGTTTGCATATTGAAGAACAGCTTGTATGGCCTGACGCAAGCTCCAAGACAGTGGTATAAGAAATTTGATAATTTCAGCACAGTGCAGGGTACAACAGATATCTGGCAGATCACTGTTGCTACGTCAGGTATTTTGACAATTCTTATATCATCCTACTGTTGTATGCGGATGATATGCTTATTGTAGGTGTTAGTATTGAGGAGATCAATAATCTGAAGGAGCATATGTTAGAGCGCTTTGTAATGACGGATTTGGGAGCGGCAAAACAAATCTTTGGTATGAGAATTGTCAGAGATAGAGTCAGAGGCATGTTGAAACTCTCTCAGGCTGAATATGTGAAAAAAGTACTTAGCAGGTTCAACATGGATAAGGTCAAATCAGTTGACACCCTTGGGAAGTCACTTCAGACTCAGAAAGAATCAGTCACCTAAGTCAGAGGAGGAACGAGATCACATGAGTAAGGTTCCTTATGCTTCAGCTATTGGTTAACTTATGTATGCTATGGTTTGCACCAGACCGGATATTGCCCATGCAATGGGAGTTGTTAGCAGATACATGAGTAATATTGTAAAGGAACTTTGGGAAGCAGTGAAGTGGATCTTGAGGTACCTAAGAGGCTCTACAGAAACTTACTTGTGTTTCTCAGAAAAAAAATATAAAGGTACATGACTATGTTGATGCTGATCTAGTTGTAGACGTTGATACTAGAAGTATTACAGGCTATATTTAAACTATTGGTGATACTGCAGTATCATGGGGCTCTAATCTGCAGAAGATAGTTTCGTTGTCTACTACAGAAGCTGAGTACATAGCAGTGTTAGAGGCTGCAAAGGAGATGATATGACTACATGGCTTCTTGAAAGAATTAGGCAAGAAGGATCAGATAAGCATACTCTACAGTGATAGTCAGAGCATCATATTTCCTGTCAGAAATCCATCATTTCAGTCCAGAACTAAGCACATTCAAATCAGGTATCACTTCATACGATTGTTGTTGGATGACGGTCAGTTGATGCTTGAGAAAATTTGTGGAAGCCAGCACCCTATTGATATATTGACAAAGGGTGTTACTCTGAAGAAACTGAAATTGTGCGCAGCTTCAGTTGGTCTTCTGGTGTAAAGACAGGGCTTTGAGTTATAGAGGTGGAGGATTCATGTTTGAAGAAAAGAGTGACGCCACCAGTAAAGGATATCAGTTTGAGGAGGAATGATGTTGCGGTCTGTGAACCGGTCTCCAAGTGGGAGATTTGTTGTGTGGACCCCAGTTAAGAAAAATGGAAAAAAAATTGTTTCCACCTAAATGCCCCGTTCTGCCTTTCCTTCCCATTTTTTTTGCGAATCAGTTTCCCTATCTCTCGTCGTCTCTGCCACTTGGAGTTCGCACCAGTCTCCGCCTCTCTTGCTAGCGAAATAGAAGTTCGATGATTCTTCTCTCTCGCTCGTTGCAGTTCGCTCCTCCCGTCACGTTCATGAAACAGGAAAGGAGATTTCTCCTTGGATTCTTCTTGCGGCTTACGGGAAGCAAAAAGTATAAAAAGGTGTGTTTTCGCAAGGTGCTTTTTTATAGTTATTTTTGCGTGCTTGGCAGAAGGAAGAAGAAAATAGTGCAAGAAGAAGGTTGCTCACCTTGATTTTTTCTTGGTAGATTGTGGCAGAAGAGAAATAGGTTTTTCTCTTGTACGTTTTTCTTCTTCTTAGTTATATCTCGGTGTAGGGAGAAGAGTAAAGAAGTGAGAAAGAGTTTGCGCTTGTATTTGGAGACGATCCACTGGTGTAAATTCCTCAATTTGTAAAATCCTCTGCAACTCCGTGGATATAGACAATTTGCCAAACAACGTAAATCTGTGTTCTTTAGGTGTGAATTTTCTCATTCTATTTTTCACTTCGTCGTCGATCGTTTTAAATTTCGTATATATCACAACATTATAATCTTGCTTAGATGTTTCTACTATCGTTGTCATTTTCCTGCATATTTTTTGTGAGTTTGAAAATGTCCTGAATCATCTTGTTTATACCTCACATTACCTCGCTTAATCCTGTCTTACCTTATCTTTTGGTTTCGGTGTTTCAGTTTCTTGTGAGATTGAGCTATTCTCAGGCTTAGCTAGTAAGCATATTCAAGTCCAAACACCGATCTTGTTTTTACTATAAAGTGTTTTTCAGGAGTTCAGTCAAATTGTTTTCTACTATACTAAGGAAAGGTTGTGTTATCCGGATACTTCGAGTTGAATAGATGCTTTTTTTGGGTCCATCTTTCTTTATTAAATCAAATCATGTGTGACTTAGCTAACTCAGGCACTCAAAATATCATGGTATATGGTATTAATCTTTTTCAGTATAGGATCTTAATCCTTAATCTATGCTGATCGTATTCCTAATTGAGTGTCCTTGAGTTTTACAGTAGGATATACTTAATTATAGATGTTTTTGTCCATGAGAAATCTCAATTTTTGGTGAGTAACTAAAGCCTATTTGGCTCTCCAATCCATTTAGGAAAATTCTTTTGGGCAATTTTTTTTTGTTTTTTGTCCATTTACTTTAATATTAGGTTTATTCCTATTTCATGTGATGACATGTTCATCTTTTAGAGTGGCACTTTCAAATTTCACAAATTTTATCTTTAGATGTTCGTTCGAGTTGTATTTCATCTTATCATTATTTACTTCAATATACATTTTACAAATTGAATCAATTGGATGTAAAACGAATGGTGAACGATAAATATAATGATTTATAAATAGAAGCTAATTTGCTTCAAACATTGTCAAATATGTCCAAATAACCACCGTTAATAAAATAGAGAAATGTCACCCATATTATTTTGGTTTTGCACGAGAATCAATAGGATGCAAATTGAGATATAAATTTTCTTAAATTTTGCATGAAAATTAAGGAAAGGAATTAAGCACATGTGCTTAACCTTATTGCCAGATTAAATTTGTTTTGAAGAGTGATGCTAGCATTTTACATATTGGATGCGCATAAGCTTTTTTCATGGACTTATGCCTACAATAATGGGTTTCTTTTCTCCAAAGCTCATATACCATTGAACATTAACAACTAGAATAACTCGTTAAGGCGGTCTACCAAACTTGCTTGTCGATCTGCAATTGTCCTATACCAGCTGATGCAATAATCTACCTATGTGATCTACTAACCTTGTTTGTTGATCTGCTAATTGTATTGCATCAGCTACGAAAATAGTCTGCCAAACTCTCCATTATCACTCCTCAAATATCATAAGTGACAGTCATGAAACGCATCACTCATGGACGGACATACATCCACGTCTATTTAAGAGCCAGATATCCATTGATGCCACCAACAGTTGGAAGTTCAATATCTTTGGAGAAGAGAATGAAGAAAATAGAAAGAGAACTTCAAAGTATTACATATGCAATAAAAAATCTTAAATATCTTTTTGATCACCTAGATTGGAGAATGAATGAGAACTTTGATCATACAGGAACAGTTGAAGCAGGATTGATACAGATGTTCAAGAAAAATGGATGGATCGATGAAAATTCAACTAATCAATTCTTGTACCGACACTTCTACAATTTATATGTTCATTACCAGTCTATGAGAGATATTAGAAAAGAAGTAAGTACTGAAGAAGAGGCAGATTAATTGAAGAAGTTGAACTCTCTAATATTTTAAAATACTTATGGTTTAAAGTAATTGTGTTGATTTGATTTACTTTACTTTGCTTTAGAACTTTGATTATGTGTATAGTTTTGTGTCAGCGTTCTAGTGTTGTGGCCTGATTTCGACACTGAATTATAAGTTAGTTTGCTTTGAGGATGTGAAAATGTGATTAGTAAAATGTATTTGTAAAAAAATGTATTTTCATATATAAAAGTTAGTTTGGTGTTGTTTGTGAATTATTTTTAGATGAAAATTAATGTTCAAAAAGACTAAATAAACTTTGGAGTAAATTGCGAGAAAATTGAAAATTGAAAAAATCAAAATGGTGAATTTTTGGCCTCTGGCGTCGGATGGGCGCCGACAGCGCCCTCGACCCGAACCGACCCTAAGACCTCTAAAATTCGTGATTTGCATAGTGAAACGTCATTTTTTCCATTTGAGTCACCTTCAACCTCTGGTTTTTGCACTTAGGGTCTGCTATTGATCGGATTTAAGGCGATTCTAAGGCAAACAAAGCTTGGATTTCATTTTCTCTAGGTAAGAGCTACACTTTGAACTCAATTTTTTTTTTTTCACTAAGGATTTATCTCACATTGTCGAGATCCAAAATTTTGAAATTTTTTTTTGGAAGATTTTGAGAAAATTCTTAGGTGAAGAACTCTTACTTAGCAGATTTAAATTTAAAATGTTCTACTTTGTGATTTTCAGAATTTTTTGGGAATTTATTTGGATTTTATCAAATTTTTGTAGATTTACCATGACACCTAGAATGAGCAAAGGAAAAAGAAAAGTGGATTTTGATGACCAAAAGTTTGTCAAATACAAAACGAACATTTGCTTCAATAGTCTAGGTAACACTAAAAAAGTGATTATGGATCGATGATTTAAAAATCCGGGAGGAGAAGTCGAGAGAATAATCAATACTCGGCGGTGGGAAAATTTCTGCTACTTTACTGCCGAGGTGATTATTGGCGTAGTGATGGAGTTCTATGCCAATTTCAAGGAGACTTCTGAAGACTTTGTATTTGTTTGTGGAAAAATGGTGGAGTTTACTCTGAGTAAAATTAATAAATTTTATCTGTTGGAAGATGTGTATAGTTGCCAATATAAGTCGTTTTTTACTACGAATGAGGCCTTCGATGAAGTTATTTCTTTTCTTATTGATGGAAGAGGAACCTGGAAGGTGAAGGATAGAGTTAATGTAAACTTTCCTCTTTCAATGTTAAATGTAGTATCTAAGGTCTGACACTATTTTATTTTTGGAAGAATGATACCAACAAATCATCATAGTGAGGTTACAAGGGATAGATGCATCTTAAACTTCTGTATCCAGCTTATGAAAAGAATAGATATGCGTTCTATTATTTATAGAAACACTAGATCTATTGCTTTTGGAGAGACTACTGGGGTTTAGCACACCCTGCCCTGATCTTCACACTATGTGAATAGGCGAGATTTGATTATAAACCAGAGGAGGAGAGGGTTGAACCTCTAAGACTTATTGGGTATGCTAATATCAAGACTTATGAATCTCAAGTTGGATGGAGATCTGGAAGTAGGACTAGAGATATTCCTTCTACTTCAGGAACTTCTAGTGCCCCTACTATCTAAGAATTTATGGAACAAAAGATGATTCAACATGGAGATATTTTGCGAATGGATCATATAATGGAAAATATGGAGGGTAGAAATGCTCATTTTGATGATTTGATAAGACAAAAGTTTGAATACGATGCTTCTTATGATGATGCAATAGTCAAATTCATGAGGGGTGATCACTCTGTTCAATTTCCTACTCACCCTGTTTTTACTCCATATCAACAACAGAATTTGGATGTGGAAGATGAAGAAGAAGAAGAAGACGACGATTGGTGATGCTTTAGTTAGATTTTTGTTTAGTTTTTGTTTAATTGTACTTTATTTTTTAAAATGTTTGTTTGTGGATTGAGGTACTTTATTTTGTTGTATGTTGTGCTGTGAGACTGTTTTTAATACTGTTATTAGTTTTTAGCACTTTGTTGGATTTATTTGTAGTTAACTCTTTCTCAGCAAATTTTTATATGTATTATGTGTTATTTAATGTTTTAAGTCTTGTCGCTTTTCATATAAGTTTCAAATCAGAACTTTCAATAGGTATGTCTTTTCTTTATGTATTAAATGTTTTCTTTAACCCTTAATTTTTCAAGTTCTTCATTTAAAAACTTTTAAAATTTTAAGTTTAGGGGGAAGAGAAATTTATTTTTAAGAAAAGAAACTTAATCATTTTCAAAATATTTTAAAAATTACTAACATGACATTTGGTATTAGAGGGTAACTTTAGATAACTATATATATGTTTCTAAATATATAGTAAACTTAAGTAAAGTTTTTAAATAATAAAGTTTAATTTTAGAGATTAAGATTATTTGATATGATAGAATAAGATTATGTTTTTCTATTTTTAGTAAAGAAATTTGTATTTTTGAAGTATTAAAAATCTTAGAGATTCATGTAAGAAGAATACATTAAAACTTTCTGAAAAATATTTAAAGCTAATATAGATTTATAAAATGAAGAAATGTGAAAATTTTTTAACATTAAGAAGGTAATAGTGCAGTTCAAAATCATTAAAGGCTATTTAGATATCGTAATCCTCACATAAAAAAAAATGAAAATGAAAAAAAAAAGGGATTGAAAATGATCCTGAAAAGAAAAGAAAAAGAAAAGAAAAGAAAAGAAAAAAAACATGTGAGGAGAAGCTTGAGGAAACACCTAATTAAAAATTGGTTTCACTTGAATCAACTTAAAGAAAAAGACTTGACTACATTTTCTAAACTTATATTTTAGTATTAGCATATTTACTAGTAAAGTTTCATGTTTTTTTTCATATGGATATTCTAAGTGGATTTAAATATGAATAATTTGCAATTTTCCTTGAAAATGATAGAGAATAAAATATCTTAGACTTGACTATTAGAAATTCTTATACCTTTAGTATTAACTGGAGTTATATTGAATTTTTCCTAAGTGATGTTATTTTATATAGTGAACTAAGATATGAAAATCTAGAAGTTAAAATCTTTAAGCCATATTTTTTATATAATATAGGAGTTACTTGAGGACAAGTAATATTTAAGTTTGAGAGATTTTGATACACAAAAAATATATGAATTTTAGACCCATATTTTATACCCATTTTTGGTGATATTGCACTTTAATGGAAGATATTTTCTATGTTTTATTGTAGGTTTTTGATTTTGAGGATTTGTAGCAAAAAGGATGATATTTGGAGCAAAAATGGATAAGCTCAAAATTTGTTCAGCGCCGGACTGGGCGCCGACGACACCGTTTGACCAAAACATTGGATTTAATTATGGATGGTGGAAGCCCTGTTTCTAGAAGATTCGACTAATTAGGACGTTTTTTGAAGAGTTGTTGGATGCATCTATTGGGGAACCGACCTAGGCTCTATGTAGGGTCGAAAGTGGATCAGAAACCCTCCCTCGCACCATTTCAACTTCTTCTACTCATTTCAATTTTCCTCTTCACACACCATCATTCCACACCATTAGTTAGTTATTTTTTTTATAGATTTGAGTTTTTGTGGTGAGTTTAAGTGTGGATTTTTCTTTAGTAAGTGTTAGAGAGGAAGAGAAGTGAGAGATTTCTTCTTCCTACTTTTTTTAAGAGAGGATACAAAGGATTTACTTTGAGAAAGAGTTTCATGTTTATTTATTATTGTTGTATGAACTTTCTTTTATATATGAAATTTGTGTTTTGTATTATCTTTCTCATGAAGTCTGAGTAGATTCTTTTATCTTTCTCCCTACTATGAGATATGGTGAAATGAAGAGATAATGTGGATGTGTCAATGTTAAAATCTAAAATAAATTGTGATGGTTTTTCAACTCCGCTCGTAATTTACTTTTCGATTTGGCCAATTGAATTGTTAAAATATGTTGTGAAATATATGATCCGGGAAATGGAGTATGAGTTTAACAACAAAGTGAGAATCACATTTAAGTCCATGAAGGAATATTTCGTTCATGGAATTAAGTGCAAATAAAAAGTGAGAATCACATTATCCATGAAGGAATATTTCGTTCATGGGATTAAGTGCAAATAAATAGGGAAATATACTTTATTGGGTGTAGAATTAAAGATTTCTAGGGTGACAGATTGAAAATCTCAAATTCGATCTTTGTGTTTAAAAACTAAAGCGAGAGTTAGCCTTCAAGGGAAGGGAAGTGGGAGCTCTCGAGTGGAAGCCAGTATCCTCCTAGCCTAGCCACAGATTTAGGGGCTAAACCTAAGATTAGCCAATGATTTTCTATAACACTGAATCAAGGTAGAAAATTAAAATTGCTCCTATTTGACACAATACATATTTAAACCATTTATCTCATCTCATTTCACCAAAAACTCATTGTAGTGGGAAAGATGCTTTTTCACATTAGAAAACTTCATCACATAAACATAATTTAGTAGTTATTAATTCTAAAACCTGCTTTTAAATTCTGGTAGTAGTAAATAATTTAGCTTTAATAATATCTTAAACTTTCGAAATTAGTGACACTAATTTTGTTTGATTTTTCCTAGTTAATTTATCATTTCAAATTTCAACCTTCTCCGTGGGATCGACGTTTGAGATTTAAAAAGAAAGTATTATATTACTTGATAAAGATACGTATACTTGCGTAGAATCTCAACTTAAGTGCTTAACGTTATTATTCATAAAATATCACATAAAGTTTTTGTCACCGTTGCAGAGCGGAGTCAACTTTATAAATTTTATACAACTATATTCTCTCGGGATCGGGGGGGAAGGGGCGGCATTCATTATTCCAATCATGTCTCATCACTCCCTTTCAAGCCTAGTCATCTTCTCTAGTAAGTTTGATATAAGAGGAAGGTTTTCCCATTCTATTCTCCCTTCTTCAACAACATTCCTCTTAAAAAACAAGATATCTCTCGGGATGCAAGCTTACAAATAATACAGAACCCAACATATTAAAATGAATCAAAACAATAGCCTTTTTGGTCATTAATCCATGAAGAAAACACTGGAGTTTGTAATGATATTAGAAATTCTATCTAATGATATTTCATATTGGTTTTACTAGTGGTGGGACAAATGTGGTTTCATTACACAAATTCTTCCAAGCCCAATTGAGTCTAAGCATTATGATTAGGCAAAATCTTCTCCCTATTTTTCTAAAATTCCAGTGGAAATATTAATTGATGGACAATCCAATTTATATTTCTTCGCTCAATGGCAAATTTCATGGATTTGGACTTAGAACTTAGAAATCCAAAATAATTCTTTAAATCATAAATTTTTATTTTTTAATTATGCCGCCAAATGATGGATAACAATTCAAATCGAAGAAAAAGTTATTTTTATTAATAAACTAATCCAAACTAATAAATCTTAGCTATGAAATAATCAATCAAAAGATGAAATTTCATTTAAATATCTATTTTATCAACTTAAACAAAAATTTTCCAATGATTCCATACAAAAAATTAAACAAAGAATAATAAATCAATTTGCTGAATGATTTGCTAACGAAAATGATACATTGCGTCAAGATGACAAGACAACAGTAGTCAGCGAAGATGTACCTAAAAACTTGGGGGGGGGGATTCATTATTCCAATCACGACTCTTCACTCCTTTTCAAGCCTAATCATCTTCTCTAGTAAGTTTGATATAAGAGGAAGGTTTTCTCATTCTATTCTCCTTTCTTCAACAACATTTCTCTTAAAAAACAAGATATCTCTCGTGATGCAAGCTCAAAAATAATACAGAACCCAACAAATTAAAATGAATCGAAATAAAAGCCTTTTTTGGTCATCAATCCATGAAGAAAACACTGGAGTTTGTAATGATATTAGAAATTCTATCTAATGATATTTCATATTGGTTTTACTAGTGGTGGGACAATTGTGGTTTCATTACACAAATCCTTCCAAACCCATTCGAGTCTAAGTACTATGATTAGGTAGAATTTTCTCCACAATCTTCTAAAATTCCAACGGAAATATTAATTGAAGGACAATCCAATTTATATTTCTTCGCTCAAAGTCAAATTTCATGAATTTGGACTTGGAACTTAGAAATCCAAAATAATTTTTTAAATCATAAATGTTTATTTTTTAATTATGCAGTCAAATGATGGATAACAATTCAAATCAAAGAAAAAGTTATTTTTATTAATAAACTAATCCAAACTAATAAATCTTAGCTATGAAATAATCAATCAGAAGATGAAATTTCATTTAAATATGTATTTTATCAACTTAAACAAAAATTTTCCAATGATTCCTTACAAAAAATTAAACAAAGAATAATAAATCAATTTGCTGAATGATTTGCTAACGAAAATGATACATTGCGTCAAGATGACAAGACAACAGTAGTCAGGGAAGATATACCTAAAAATTGGGATGATAAACACATGACGATCAACAAGCGAAAGAATAACAATCAGGATGACAAAAGCTAATGGTAGACCATGTCATTATTTGCCACAATCTTAAAAGGCAATCAAAGGAGGATTTTCAGCTCAAAAGGTATCCCCATTATCAATCAAAGAGGACAATCCTGCTCAAAAGGCTTCTCCACTCTCAATTAAAGATGACACTCGTGACCCTATTATTCCATAACCTTATCTTTTAGTAAGATTTGTTTAATAAGTTTGAAGTTTAGTGGTTGCATTGATATTATAAATTGAGATGTTTGGCCTGTCTGGGTGTGTAAGATAAGAAGGAAGCTCCGGTTCGTAACCATGAAGTTGCTCCTAGTTAAATAAAGTCTAAGAGTATGTAAGTTTTCTATTATTAGTAATAATCTTTTATTGCATATCTCTTGCTATTTTAATTTTATATTGTTTGTACTCCTATTTAAGAATCACATCAAAGTCATGTTTGACAAATCCCTACGGAACTTTTATGTAAAGATAATATTAATTTAAATAAGCATTGTTAATTATTATTATTTTTTTTATACTGAAAGTCGGGTTGAGTTTATATGAGCTCTACAAATCCTTCTGAGTATTAAGAAAAAATAATTAACCCTTTTATTACTATATTAAAGAAAAGATCTAACTTATAAGTTTCTTAAAAATTTTGAGCTTTTTGAAATTGTTTGGCAATAGTCTCTAATTTGATGTGTGGTTTGGACACGTGCTTGAATGATATTTTCAAAAATTAAAAATTTGAAAGGAACTTATTGTGAGCTTGTGTATTGGCTAGAAACCTGATAGCTCATGTTTGCTAATTCGAATGAGGTTGAAATAATACATCATTTGTCTGGTGTAACAATGACTTGTGTTGCTCTTACTTTTATTTAATTTTTAGTATGATAATTTGTGTGTTTAATTCAATTAATATTTCAATTATGCATAAGAGTCTCTTATGTTTCTCATGGCATATAGTATTCGTTTTAGTTATATTCTATCTACTTCATATTCTATAAAAAATCAAAACATTAAATTTTTTAAATCTGTGAACATTCTCTTAATGAAGAAGATTTTAATAAATGAATAATTCCTAAAGTAGAAAAATTTATGTTTTATAGAGTTGAAACATTCAATTTTAAAGTTAAATTGTCTATCAAAGCTGTAAAACAATCAATCACCATAGATGTAACCAAAAAGGTCATACTTTTATTATCTAGAGAAGACTGAACACCTATTCTTAATATCACAAATACATTCACATAGGTTTAATTCAAAATAGTTTTTAAATCCCTAACTCTTAGAGGATTAAATGTTTTTATCTTCGTATGTTTAAGTGATAGAAGATATTTAAATTGGGCTCACCAATTAATGGGAATTTTAGAAATAATTCTATGTTAATCACTATAAATGAAACCGAAAAGCTCATATCGTTACTATCCAGAGAAGATCTGAACACTTATCTTCAATATCACAAATACATCAACATAGGTTTAATTCAAGTAGTGTTTAAATCCCTAACTCTTAGTGGATTGAATTCTTCTATCTTAGTATGTTTGAGAGATGGAAGATGTTTAAATTGGGCTCAATCGTTGATGATAATTTTAGGAACAAGTCTATGTCATGGGCCAATTTATTTTAATACATATCGAAATTTAAGTCTAACTCTTACAGACATTAATCTATTCGAAGTAGCAAAACTCCAAATGTAATTAAATGGATAAGATTTTTTATTAGGATAAAAAAGATATAGTTTTAATTTATCAAATTCACTTTAAAATAATGAATATTTTATGTCTTAAAATAAAAAGAGCACTTCAACCTACTGTTAGAACCACATTAATAGAAACTAATTTGTTTGCTTCAAATATCGCAACCTATAGAGTTATCAAACAGAATGAAGTGGTTTTTCCTAACTCTTGGATTATACCATCAATAGTAATCCAAAACCAATTATTAATCAAGAAATAGATCAAATTATTCAAAACACAGATGGAGAAGTCGAAGCTCGATTTAATCATAAAAGATCTATATCTCTAGCAAGAATATCTTTACCATCAACTTCTATTCCTTCATGTTCCATCTTAATCTCAGAAAGATTGGTAAATGAAGACATAATTAAAGAACATATAACAACTGTTTGATTAAATTTACATGAAATTTTACATTCGGTAAGAGATCATATCTCTCCTACCCCTTCTGAGATGAATTTTAATTTTAAATGATGTACGAGATTGGAAGTGCTACTATAGTTATTACAATCTATAATTATTTATATACTAAATATTCTAAATTTAGAGACAGACAGAAAAAATCTAAAAAAATATGAAAGAAAACAATTTTCAAACTCTTTTTTTTGGAGCTATGACTGAAAAAAATCATTAAGAAAAAGCTACTATTCACTTTACTAATTACTTTATTTAAGAACATTTGAAAAACATAAAATTAATATTACTATAAACTTATATCTAAAGACTGCACATTAGTAGTTTTTTGAAAACAAATGCAAAATTTCACATTATAAATATTAAAATAACGATCTAATATCAAGAGAATCGACATGTGACTTTTGATTGAGTTTTAAAAATTTTAGTCAAATTTACTAAAACATCACTATAAAACTTGCAAGCAAATCCTCATTTTTCACATTAAAAGAATAAAAAAAAAGAGAGATTAAAATCTAAAGTACTCTGAAACCTTATTAAACGATTGATGTTGAGGATTAGTCATCAACTTTTATCACTAGACTGTCATCAACGCATTGTCATTATTTGAATTGTGTCTTTTGATTGTCGTTGATTGTTTGTTGCAATTCAGTCATAATTGTCTAAATTAACTACATTGTCCATCCCTAATCACTCGATTGATATTGCCTAACTTGTATACAAAACTATCGTTACACAACCATCATCTCTCTCACAAATTTGTCACAATTGCTATATCTCGATCACCATCATCATTTTCTCCAATTATTTAACATTCTTTATTATTGTTATAAGTGGTCAAAGAAATTTTTATACTCTCTAATTAGGGGTGGAATCAGGTTATATTGCTCACTTTGAAATTTTAGATGTTTTCTATATAAGCAGTGAATTTGCATATATTTTTCTTATATATTTTACATACTTAGTAATTTTGGCACCCCCTCTCGATACATATTTTACCCAATATTTAATAAAAAGTTATCATTTGGCATCCTAGAAAATAAAATTGGCTCAACCCCTTTTTCAAATCATGTCTTATAAAAAAAAGAGGATCTGCAAACTCATATAACCACTTCACTTGCATAATGGACTATTGTGCTAGGTCTCATAGATTTTTTTTTTCCTCTTTTTTTATTTGATGAGAAATCTTTAGTCTCTTCTAAAGTGCTTTTACTTTTGTATGAAATTTTTGTACAAAGCTAACACTTAAAACTCTCTCAGTTACTACAAATATCATATCTTCCATCAAAATAAATCACAAAATGCTTGATTCCTCCATCAATATCTCTCTTGATCTTTTATGCAAACATCACTACCAATAGCCTTTTGAGCAAGTGGAAGCCTTTGCTCATTGATAACATTCATGAATTAGCTCGCAGACAAATAAAATTTAAAGGTGACGGTTTATTGCCTCATTTTGAGGCTCTATTTTTTTTTCTAATTGAAAGATGATTGTTCTCAAAATTTCAAAAAAATGGAAAAACAAAGAATGATGTTGTTGCTAATTATTAATGAAGAGATGTAGAAGTTTTGAAGAAAAGTTGTTACTCAACGAGCATTAACAAATTTTTTCTTTTTAAGAATGATTCTTTTGCCTGATTTTTGCACTTTTCGCAGTCTTAGTGTGGTTTTCTCTTATTGTCTATGTATTTGCCAACAAATTTTTGTTGCAAAATTATGACATCTTAATTTTTGAGAGATTTTCTGAAAAGCTGAAACAATGATGTTATATTACTAATAAAATTTTGTGACAAGATAAACTATAAAATTTGTTGAAATTTTTTTTTGTACATAGATAATATGTTTGGGTACCTTCACAAATTTTTGTAATGTAAAAACATTGTATGGTATTATAAAAAAATTATATATTGTAACTTATTAAAGTTTATCATTTTGTTAATTGCAAGCCTCAAGAATTAATGACTGTGACTTTGTATTCTTGTTAAATTGAGGTGAAATCTTTTGCCAAATCTTTCATTGATGTGTAGATGCTCAAAAGAATTTATGCAATTAGCTTTCCTCAATGTAGATCTTTTTACAAAAATTTTTAAATGTGTTGATCAATGATTTCTAAATTGCATTATGATCTTAGGAAAATTCATTGAACCATCAAATGGATGATTCTCATTGAAAAAAGAAAGTAGTGATCTATGCCCCTTTCTAATTTATTTAATATATTTAACTCTGATCTAATAAAAAAACATTTATATATTTCATGATCTATCGAAGATGAAGACATGTTCAATTGAGTTAATATCCCTTTCAAGGTTTGTGATGAATGCTACAACCCAAAAAAAAGAATGACTACTAATTTCATCAGATGATTTGTTGAATTGAGCTGATATCTATCACTATCTTCTTCAACACCGAGAGATTGATTTAGACTTCGATTCCACAAACTCCTAATAAAAAATCAATTATACCAAACTTTTGAATAAAACAAAAATCAAACCTTCATTATCGTCAAACAAAACCAAGTTACATGTCAAGCATCATTCGATTCTCGATTTAAAATATATTAATGAATTTATTTTATTTATTTTGACTTTGGATTCAAATGAATTTCACTGAATTTATCTAATTTAAGTTATAAATTCATGCTAAACTGATGTTTAATAAGCACAATAATAAAAAACAATGAAGTCATGACACCTAAACTTTTACATTAATAGCATTTTAACTATGCATGAAAAGGTGTATTTCAGTTTTAAAATTAACAGTAGTAATTTTGATATCATATGAATGACTCCAGAGCTAGAAATGTAAAAGTCAAAAGTTAGGTTTTATATATGTAAATTCATAAGAATTATAAGGTATGTATGTAAATGCCCATAAAACAAACTCAAAACTAATAATTAAAAGATCAGACCGACATTAAATCTAAAAAGGGCATATTTACATACATAGCACACAATTCTGATGTATTTGCATATCTCGCACATAAACTTTAAGATTTACATAGCACTCGAATTTTCAATATCATATAAAAAAGAACACTATCACCACTTTTAAAAAGTCAAATACACCTTTTTAAGCATAGCTTTAAAGTAGTGTTATGCATGTCAACATAAAAGTAAATTGTCTGCTAGGAATGTAAATTTCCCAATCTAAAAGAATAAGAAGATGAGGTAAAGCGCAAAACGGTTGATCAATTATATATCGGATAGCACTACATCCTTCACATGCCTAAAGACACCCCAAATATATGATGAGAGTTATATGCTTGGGAAACATATATATATAGAAAAGACTGGTACAAAGGTTGTTATTTAAAAGTGAACGGTTGGATGTACTCTGATGTAGGCGAATGGTCCTGATTGTGCTGATTTTCCTTTTTGGTTGGGCTGCAGCAGGGTGGCGGAGCCATATCCTTTATAAACCAATATGGGTTCTAGTTGGGAAGGTTGTTGACTTGATATGGAGTTAGTGGTCAGTTAATAGCCGCAGGTCCTTCAGTCACCAAACTAAAGGCCAAACATCGATTCATCTTAAGTATCAATTGCGCTACAATGGTGAGAACTAGTGAAACACAGTAGCGACTGTAATTACTATTTAGCACCAAACATTTCCAATTATACTGTCACTGATTAAAGAAATAGTGCATTTAACCTGCTCGAAGTATGAAAACCATGCAAAAAGTAATTTAGTTTAAATTGCTCTTTAGAAATTCAATCATCAGTGTTAAAAAACAAGATCAAAACTCAAAACAGCGAAAAAACAAAATTGAATTTACTTCGTAACAGATGAAGCTAAATTGCTCATGGAAATAAAATACTAGTGCAATCTATAACATGAAATAGTTGAAAATCATATGAAATTTGTGACTATCTGCTAGCTTTATGGAACAGAAAACATAACCCTATATGGTGGTGAAAGGAACAGCGAAGCAGACTACAAAATTATGTAAAAACAAAATATAACTGACGGGTACAGTAGCTCCTCCAACTACTATTTCTGTAATGTATCTCCTGTATTACTTATCTGCTCCATCAATAAGTGGGTACAAAAGCTCCATTCCGCACCTCAGCTTATTTAAAATGGTTAAATAGCCAGGAAAATCGGGAAAAATAAATAGAAGATGTGGTTTTCAATGGCTAATGAAAAAGCTTCTGATAGCTAAATCACCAACCAAAAAAAAATTTTAGATTACTTGAGAAACCTGTTCCTGCTCATGAGCAACTATGTAAAAAAGGTCTCAAAAGAGACCATCTAACGAATAGAAGAAAGGTTATGCCTTTTTGTCATTCAGATCCTTAAAAAACCTTTTAGAAGCTTCATATGTAGACCAGCAAATGGCAGCAGCAGGTGCGTGGAAGACCATTCTAGCCTTCCATCCTCTTAGAAGCCCAGTATAGCCATCACGCTTGACGATAGCTTGAATGACCTCTGTTATGGAGCTGCTGGAAAATTTCTCACAGCCGCAAAGACCCTGATGTGGACCAAAAACAAATAAATAAATAATAATTTGTGTAACTTAAAAATCATAGGAAAGAATGGCCACCCAAATACAAAATATGACAACTCGTAGACTGCAAGAAGCCAACATGAGTAGAAAAAATGTATGGTTTCAAATATTAAACTGCTACAATTGATCTCCAAAACGTCTACCCAACAGGCAAGGAAAAAGCACCACCTCAGCAACCAGTATTGAGTGAGATACAAAAATGGAGGAAAAAAGTAAAAAAAAAAACTCATACTGAAGGACCTGCGGCTATTAACTGAGCACTAACTCCATTTTTAAGTCAACAGCCTTCCCAACTAGAAACCATAATGGTGTAAAGGATATGGCTCCACCTCCCTGCTGCAGCCCAACCAAAAAGAACAATCAGCCTAATCAGGACCATTCGCCTACACAATATTACATCCAACCGTCCGCTTAATAACAACCGTTGTTTCCTTGTAATCTTGTTACGTTACTGAATAAAGTTTATTTCAACCGTTCTCCTTTCTATACTCTGCTCTTCTACATGGTAACAGGGCCTCTACCCTGTCCTGCGACTTCAACCTAGCCGATCCTTCAGTAAGTCTCTACGATGGCTTCTTCCTACTACGATGCCTCCACTGACGGCAACACCTGCTCTCAGTTTAACTCCCTCCCTGGATAACCCCATTCCGTCTCAGCTAAAATTCATTTTGAGCAACATCAAGAACATCATATTATCTCAACTCACCATCGATAATCATCCCACATGGAAAGCGCAAGTTCTTAAACATTTCAGAGCAAATGGCTATGATAAATTTCTTGATGGAACCTGCTTGTGCCCTCCTCGACACATTACTGAAGAGAACGGAACAATTATTCCCAATCCCAACTTTCTAAAATAGATGCTAATAGATGAAAATTTTGCTGCAGCTCTCTACTTGAGCATATCGCCTTCAATCTTACCGCATGTACTACCTTTAGAAACTTTCCACAACACGTGGCAAACCATAGAGCGATGTCTTCAGACGTCCAATCGCTCTCGCATCATCCAACTGAAAAAGAAGCTTCCCAACCTAAGTATGGCAAACAAAACCATGAATCAGCATCTTTCGGAAGTCAGGGCAAGGATAGTCTAGACATTCTTGCTGCTGCTGAAGCATCTCTTAACTCGGAGGATGCCATCCATCACACCCTCAACAACTACCCTCTACTTACCACACGCATTCAAGACGGCCATTCTCACCAATCTTAATCCAATCTCTCTAGATGACCTTTACACATTATGTGCAACGAAGAAAAAAATCTAGCAAATGAGGATCTGAAGGAACAATCCAACACCACGACACTATATGTCTCTCGAGGTTGAAGCAAAACCTGAGGCAACTCATCCACCACAAGAGGCAACAAGCATGCTTTCTCATCCCGGTCCAACTATGACTCCAATCACAACAACTATCCTCCTCCAATTTTCCAAATATGTTGCAAAACTGGGCATGAGGAATTCAAATGCTGGTACCATCACGACTAGTCCTGTCAAACTCGATCAGTCATCCTTACCAACAATGCAAAATTTATGGACAGCAAATGGTACATTGACAGCGGCGCCACCGAGCATATGACATCCAAACCAAATCACCTTCACCATGCTCAAGATGACCAGGAGACAAAACAATAAAAGTTGGAAATGGGCAGCAACTCCCAATTGCTCAAATAGTTCAAGAAATTCTCCCAACCACACAAAATTAGCTTACTCTCTCTAATCTTCACCACATCCCGAATCTAGCATACAATCATATTTCCATTCACAAATCAACTCAACCTAACTCTTGCTCAATTACCTTCAAATCTGATGAGTACCACATCACCGATCTCAAGACCAACAAAACAATCCTTAGTGGCCCCTGTGTTCACGTTATTTACCTGGTGCAAACTCCTCTCATCTTGCAGCCTCCAATAGATTTTGCTCGTCTCTGTCTAACACACTCCACAAATTTGACATCAACGACTTGGCCATCCCTCAAGGAAAAAAAAATTTATCATTGCATCTACATTCTTCTTTTGACACCCCTTTTTCAAACAATTACATTGCAACTCATGTCATGTAACGAAGAGCCATAAGCTCTCTTTTTCACTTTCTACTTCCAAGTCATTTTCTCCACTAGAGTTACTTCACTCTAATGTATGGGAGCCTTCCCCCATTTCTTCCACACAAGCTCACAGATATTACTTATTTTTTAGTGAAAACTTTACTAGCTACACTTAGATTTAGATTTTACCTTCTTCGCAATAAAAGTGAAACTTCTCAAAAACTTTTACACTTCAAATGTCTGATAAAAAATCAACACCCTTACAAAATTAAATCCATCCACACTGATGGCGGCGGAGAATACATAAACAAAACCTTTCAATTAATAATCAACCAACATGGTATTTTGCACCCACAATCTTGTCCCTACATGCCGGAATAGAACGGTGTGGTAGAACAAAAATATGTCACCTACTTGACATTACTCGTGCTCTCATGATAACAGTCTTCTTACCACCACATCTCTGAGCCGACACCCTACTCACCGCCACATACCTTATAAATCGTTTACCTCTAGGCAGCAACACCACCAAATCCCCTTACAAAATTCTCTACAACCGTGTCCCATACTAAAACCATATCAAAGTATTTCGATGTCTATATTATTCGTGGCGCAAACCATACAACCATAGTAAACTAGCTCCGCTCTCCACTCCATGTGTCTTCCTTGGCTATGCACCTCATAAAAAAGCTACCGATGTCTAAGATCCAATCTCCCACAAACTCTACATCTCTGGCCATGTTATTCAATAAACACATCTTCCCCTTCTCCCAACAAGTCCAAAACGAACCACCTAGAACCACCTCTCCCATATCACAGCTTCCTCTACTTCTAACATCAGCATCTATAATCACCAAAACAAAGTCTTCCACATCAGCCTCTATGCCAATCAGTCCTCCTCCAGTACTCTACCCGAAACACTACCTCGCATAATTCATCCTTCACCCACCTCATCTCCAACACACGAACAGCCCATCCTACTACCCCCTCAACTATCAACCCATCCCATGCGTACCCATCTAAAATTAGGTCATCTTAAACCACATCAAATACTCAACCTTACTCATCAAGTGACATTTGAACCATCCGGTTACTGAATTATAAGCTCTCCAATCCCAAGGCACCTAGATTTTAGTACCACCTTCTCCTCACTACAACATCATTGGGTTCAAATAGACATATCGAACCAAACTAAACTCTGATGGCTCTATCTCCTGCTATAAAGCCCGCTTGGCAACTCAAGGCCACAAACAACAGCATGTCATTAACTATACCGAAACTTTCAACACCGTCGCCAAGCTTCCCACCGTTCGAGTACTCATCACTATCGCACTCCACAACGAATGACCCATTTTTCAATTGGATATTTCCAATGCATTTCTTCATGGCAAACTTAACGAAACCATCTACATGTCCCAACCGCAAGGCTTCATTGATCTCCGGTATCCCAACCACGTTTTCCTTAAAGGCCCTCTATGGCCTAAAACAAGCCCCAAGTTAATGGTTTGTAACTCTCACTACCTACCTTTTCACACTGGTTCAAGCCTAGCTTGGCCGACCCATCACTCTTCTGCCTACACACTGCCATTGCTCATCTTTACATCCTCATATATGTCAAAGACATTCTTATAACCGAAACCCATATCTCTCTCATTCAATCCACCATTCAACACATTCACTCACAATTCAACATTAAAAATCTTGGTCAACTATCTTACTTCCTTAACATCAAAGTTACCACCACAAGCTACGGCCTTCATTTCTCTCAACCCAACTATAACATTGACATTCTTAATTCAGCTGGTATGAAAAATTACAAACTAGTAGCCAACCCATGCTCACCCAAATCAACCCCAACGCCACCGAAAACCACCTCTCTCTTGAACCCAACACTCTACCGTCAAATTGTAGGCTCACTACAATACATAACTCTTACTTGCCCTAATCTAGCCTTTGTCGTAAATCATGCCTCTAAACATATGCACCATCCCACCACCCATCACCGCACACAACTTAAATGCATACTTTGCTACCTCAATGCCACCGCCTCCTTTGGTATTCCTATCTACCGCTCCACACTCCACCTCACGGCATACTCTGACTCCAATTGGGCCGCCAACCCAACGGACCGTAAATTAACATCAGGTTACTGTGCTTTCATTGGCAAGCCTCCGGTATTTTGGTCCACTAAAAGCAAGCTACCCTCGCTCGTTCTTCCGCCGAAAATGAAAATCAGGCGCTTGCATCTACCGCAGCAGACATAGTATGGCTTCATCGTCTTATGGCTGATCTTGGTACTCCTCAACATGAACCCACCACGTTATACTGCGACAACTCTGCCATTACAATCGCCAAACATTCCGTCCTCCTCGCTCATACGAAACACATTGGGCTTGACTGTAACTTCATCCGTGAATGTGTCCAGAAGTCACAACTAACCGTTCATCACATCTCATCACCCGATCAACTCTCAGATGTTCTAACAAAAGCTCTCCCCAATTTCAAATTTCAACAACTCACTAGCAAACTGATCCTGCCAGCTAACACCATCAGTTTAAATGGAGATGTAAAGGATATGGTTCCACCTGCAGCCCAACCGAAAAGGACAATCAGTCCTATACCAGATTTCATCCAACCGTCCATTTAATAACAACCTTTGTACCCGTCTTTTCTATATATATGTTTCCCTATAATCTTACTACTTTGCTGAAAAAGTTTATTTCAGCCATTCTCCTTTCTATACTTTGCTCTTCTACAAATGGAATCACCATCAGAAGAGCTTAATTCTCCACGAGAGCTCAAGAGGCCTCAAGTGGATTGTGGAAACAATATTCTATAAAGAGATGCTGTTTAGAGGAGATTCCATGGCAGTCATCAGAAGATCAGGTAAGAAATGAAGGCCAGAACACAGAAAGCCTCCGATACATGACGTATGCAAATGAAAAGAAAGTTTAGGAGGTTTATAATATAAGCACATCTTCCAAAGATGCAACAAATTGATCTAGTAGTTTTCCTCACTTAGAGCAAAAGAGAACTACGTAAAACTAAAACTGACACTCCAGTCACAACAGGACTTTGTGACTGCTAACTCTTTTTCTGCAGAATTAAATATAGTAGTCTCCCGTCACGAAAAATAACCTGAAGGCAGGTTGTATTTTTTTGGCATTATCAGATCTATTTCTGAAGATGAAAGAGCCACCATCAAAATAAAACAAACGTAGTTTTCAATCATATGCTTGGTGAAAACTTGAATGATACTGGAGAGGAAAATTTCTCACGAAATCTACCAACAAATTTAACCAATTCAAGATTAAGGAAGGTAAAAATTTACTCAAGAATCATAGCTCCTCCGCATTGAAAGAATGAACCTCTACAGATAAATGTTGACTGCATTAAGAAAATAAAGTTTCATAAATACCAAATAGTGTAAGTAGGTAAAGGCTTCTCGTTCTACCAAATCAAAGAGTTCAAAAGCAACTACTTTCTGGTTCATTATCTCACCATCTTTAAAGTGCAGAAATCATAATTAACTGAAAACAGAATTAGGTTGTCAATTTTTCCGTCACTGCCAAATGGACATCATGGTAGAGTAAAGATAGCCTTTAAGCGCATTTAGTTTGAAAATTTTTGATCAACCACAAACTTCATCTGTTAACATTGCCATATTTTTAAAAAACCTGGGTTAACTTTGGAATACATTGCAATGTTAAGTTACCGAACTGTTCCTCATGTTTAAAGTTTCTGGAACAAATTAGTCTTTTGCGCAGTTATTTAACCAGTCTTCCAGCTTATTATCAAGCATCTTAGAAAAGCACGACTTTTAAGGTTGCCAACATGCAAAGTGTGAACACAATTTTTTTTTTTTTTGCAGTGCAAACAAAGTGTTTTCTTCAATTAATAAGCACTAGCCACATTACATAATATTACATTGTTTATAAATCATTATAAACTAAAAAATTATGAAATGAAAAATGCATATTAAGTCAAATATTAATATGGAAAATTCTTATCAACTAGTAAACAAAAGAGCATACACGTGTAGTCTTCTTCAACCATAAAAGAGTGGAGCATGNCGAACCTCTCCCAAATTTTCCCAACTGTTCAAACTTGGGAAGACCAAAACGTAGCTGCAAAGCTACATAGTACATACTACTTTCATTACAAGTTTCTCTAGTCAAACTACTTCTTAATGCCAAGCATCTTACCACCACATTATCTGGGAATGCCCATAAAATAACAATTGGTTATAAATAAATAAATTTGAGATATTTTAACATGATCTAGACTCTAAAAGCTCTATTACATTGAACTCTTATAGCTCTCGCTCCGCTTATAAAACCCTTATGCCAAGGAGAACTCTATTACTGTTAGATTCATTAATAGTTTTAAAAAAAGAAAAAAACATCTCTTTTTCACCAAAATGGAAATAGGTTAATCGAACTGAACCATCTCAATAACTAAACAAGCAAAATGATTATATCGTGGCCATTGATATAATATCATTTGAAAGGTTGACTTTGCTAATAAAATTACACGATTTAAACTACTGATTCAAAAAAGGCATTTGATGGGCCTCATGTAAGGAAACATGAGCATAGAACATACGCTTAACTTTCCTTTTAAACACTTTATTCAATAGTTCTCAAAATTAGAGAGAAAATGTAACGCCTTGTTTTCCACGATCAATCTCAGTTTATAAATTAATAGGGGAGTGTGTTTGGGGCTTGCCAAATTCCATGGNTGCTTTGCATGTCTACAAAGCAATCACAGAGCACGCTCAAACTGTGCTTCACAGCATAAGCCCTTTTTGTGAATAGCATTGTTACCACACCCTCTGTCATACTTGAAGTGCATGCTTCTAAGCGCTTTTAACAATGGATCAATGATGTATGCTTTTCTACTTTCACCTTTTGCACATAGAAAACACTTTTAAATTCCCATTGTCTAAAGAAAATTGGAAAGGAAGCAAATGGACAGGTGTAGTATCTTCTCATTGTAGTGTTATTAAGAGCACAAATATGAAGCAAAGCATCAGAACTCACAGTTGCAATGCCTCATGTGATCACAAGTACTTCAATGTACTCTGTATTGCCATGTATTGCAATGCTTCATGTGTTCTGCTTCGAACAAATGATTATCACAAATAAAACAATGGTCTAATTCGCATTTCATAGATGCATTCAAGTTCTCAATTTAAAAACCCTATATCTCGTAACTTTTCATCTGGCTTGTCCTTTTTCTTCACGATCAATACTAATGGTTTTTAAAGGGACGAGAAAAAGTTGTGACAACGGGACTACTGGATCCCTCAAGATAAGGTCAAACTTGACTTCGAGGATTACTCAATAGATGTATAACTTAAAATCTAGCATTGTATTACATGCCAACTAGATCCGATTAAACCACCATAACCTTCATATGTAACCCTGGTTGATAGATTTCAACCACATCAATATCCATCACCTCTAATCTTATCAGAACAGCTCCTTAATAGTCGTATCATTCAAAAGCTCAAACTCACTATCTCAGAACAAGACATCTCATGTACATATACAAAAATTGAGAAGATTAATCAGAAGAAAAAGTAAGAGCACAGTTTAGAGTGAGAGCCACCGCAATCACTTTAGCTTACACATGAGCTCATGTCCAAATATGCAATTTATTCAAAAATGTCACAAGCTCTTTAGAACAACCATTTTTCTCAATCTAAACATATCAACCACTTCGCAAATAGGTCAACCCATATGCCTCTCGAAGCATCTAGTCTCAGCAACCTACCCATTTTAAATCATAATCAATTTATCTAATGTTATCATGTCCAAGGCACAGTGCATACTCGAGACATAGCAAACATCAAGTATTCTACCTACGAGTTTAAGAGAACTTGTCCCATCTAATCATCAATTTGCTTACCGAATCTCTCCCAAATTTTCCCAACTGTTCAAACTTGGGAAGACCAAAACGTAGCTGCAAAGCTACATTGTAAATACTACTTTCATTACAAGTTTCTCTAGTCAAGCTACTTCTTAATTCCAAGCATCTTACCACCACATTATCTGGGAATGCCCATAAAATAACAATTGGTTATAAATAAATCAATTTGAGATATTTTAACATGATTTAGACTCTAAAAGCTTTATTACATTGAACTCTTATAGCTCTCACTCCGCTTATAAAACCCTTATGCCAAGGAAAACTCTATAACTGTTAGATTCATTAATAGTCTTAAAAAAAAAAAAAACATCTCTTTTTCACCAAAATGGACATAGGTTAATCGAACTGAACCATCTCAATAACTAAACAAGCAAAATGATTATATCGTGGCCATTGATATGATATCATTTGAAAGGTTGACTTTGCTAATAAAATTACACGAGTCAAACTACTGATTCAGAAAAGGCATTTGATGGGCCTCATGTAAGGAAGCATGAGCATAGAACATACGCTTAACTTTCCTTTTAAACACTTTATTCAATAGTTCTCAAAATTAGAGAGAAAATGTAACACCTTGTTTTCCAAGATCAATCTCAGTTTATAAATTAATAGCGGAGTGTGTTTGGGGCTTGCCAAATTCCATGGCCACCATAATCTTGCCAATGAACATTGATCAAAAGTGTTCAATTACATCAATAGCCATCTAACCAAATCTTATCGAATCAACTTCATGATAGCTAACTTGGTCAAAATCCAAAAGTTACCACCCTTGGAAGAAGAAACATTGCTGATGTATATAAGCAATATTGATCGAGAAAGTAAATCAAAATAGATAGAAAGAGCAAAATAGAGAGAAATCAATCTCAAATAAGATCGACCACCCATATCATTCCAATACACTCATTTTTTGTCCAATTGAGCACTCTATTTAAGATTACTTTGAACTTCTCAAAACAATAGCTTGCTTGATTAAAATAGATTTCCCACATAAAGACTAAGCAAATCGCTCTAATATCAAAAGACATGGTCACACTACTCTAATTAAGACATTCTCCCCATTTCAAATTATAATCAGGTTATCCAGCATTATCATCCCCAAGACGGGCATGCATGAAAAATGGCAATCATCAAGTTTTTCATATAGCCACCATGGTCAGAAGCTGGTTCCATCTAATTGTCGTTATTAAAATAATAACTCTTTTGATTGATTTACCAAACTTAATTGATGTTATCCAATGTAAGACCCTAGGAGTTCTAAACTGTCATTATAATCCCAGACAAATTTTTTAATTGTTCTACCTTTTACTGCCAAATCCTTGTGTCTCAAGGCTTGGGAAGGATTAGTACCATCACAATTGACTATACAAAGAATAAATAAGTCATTTAAAGGTATTTCAAGAGGACATATAGTTATAGACACTGAAAATCAATTCAAAAAAGAAAAAAAAAGTCAATTTTAATTTAACCAAATCAAACGAGTTTCAATTTTCACTTTTAGACTATCACTAAAAAAGGATAAAAGAATTGAGATTTTTTGTTCTATTACTCATGCTGATTACTACTAAATGTATAAATAAAACATCTCTTAGATTCAATTTTTAACTTGCTTAGTATTTGATAACAGTTCTTTTAGCTAAAATTTGACTTAAATTTCCATACGTCATGGTTGTTAGAAAGGATAACTAATGAGGATTACATTAAATATGCATGCTTAAATTAACTGAAGCATACCATTGAAATTTCACGCTTCAGTTTAAAAAACAACCCTCTTGTGCGTCATGTTAGCATTGCATACAGTGCAAGAACCTTACATTATTGATTGCAAAACATGCATAGATGCAAGAGTTCTTGAATGCTTCGAAAGTCCATACATTTATCAATAAAGGTTTAAGAACATCCATAAATCTGTTGAGAGTTTAATTGGCTTTAGGCCTGATAAAAAATAGAACCAAAATAGCCCAATAACGAGCAAAAATAGGCAATACAAACTCAAGATCAAAATTCACAAATGTGTCAATCCACTAACTAAACGGAGCCTGTGGATCTCTTCATGACTTCAGGGACTCTATTGGACTGCTTCATGACGCTTAAAGTGCTCAAGGTTATGCTCTAGATATTTTTTCAAGGCAGAGATAGGACTTGACTTCCATGCGTTGGAAGACAGCCTCAGGCTTAAAGGATCATTATTTTAGGCTTGTCTGCTTTCCAAAACACCAGCTGGTCTTTGTATAAAAAGAAATTTTGCAAAAGATACATTTGGAAAAATGATGCTAACAATTAATGGAATTGATTTTGATGTGCTAATATTACAATATAGCCTCCATTTATTCCACTTAGTAGCCCTATTGATAGGATTGAGTCCGGGATCTCCTTTTATGGTAAAAGGATGGTCGTGATTTGGTCATATGAAAGACAGGTGTTAAGCGTCATTCCCATGTGTCACGCTCCCTAACCTAACCTTCCTCTTTCGCTCGGAAATCCAATCACAAAAGCAAAATTGATAGCAAAGTGGGAAATCTCTTGTTATGGATGGTACAACTTCAACTAGGAGCCTACAGGACTTGCTTAATGTGTGTCGAGTGTTTCAATCTTATCAAATGGTAAAATCATCTATCAGAACATAGTTTAAATATGGAAGCCGCACATCTGCAGTTTGTGTCATACCTTCATTCATGGCTTCAACCAATGCCCGACCAAGCAAACTGAATTTACTGTTGAGAAACCTTGAAAGCCAGACATGCAAGGAGGAAAAACGAAGCACAGAATAGACAATACTACAACTTTATCCTCTCACTTGATGACCAAGCATAACTAACCAATACTGAATTAGATAAATAACTCCAGCTGCCTTTAGGGGTGTAAACGAACCGAACACGAACGAACAGAGCTTGTGTTCGTGTTTGGTTCATTTA
>JXCR01140827.1:0-10882 GCA_002079205.1 Phalaenopsis hybrid cultivar
TTCTCCCTTCTACTTGAGTTGAGTCTGTTTGTGGATGGGTCACCCTTATGAGTGAGTTATGTATTTTTTTTTGGTTTTGAGATAGGGGACTCCTCCCAAATCTTGTATTTGTTTTCTTTTGAATCAACATGCAAGGAGCCGAATAATGCTCCTTACCCAAAAAAATAAAAATACCTCTCTCTCTCTCTCTCTCTCTATATATATATATATATATATATATAAATGGAGCTGGCGGCTGGTGAGATTGCTCTGCTAGGGTTTCTGGGGAGCTGAAGCTGCTGATGGTCTCTGTGGGTGCTGGTAAGGTGTTGTGTTGGGCTTGTCACTAGTTTGGGAGTCTTCCTTGTGGTCTTGTCCTCTTGGCTTTTGCAAACTCTCTTTTCTCCCTTATGTTTTATTGTTCCATTGTGTTGGTGTTCCTCTTCTCTGGTTTTTCTGCTGGCCTCGTGATTTCTGTCCTGCTTTCTTTTTCTCTACTCAAAAGTTTCTAGGTTTTTCTTTGTGGCTGGTGTTATGGCCACCCCCATTGATGTTCACACTGATTCCGGTTGGACTAAGGCTACATATGCAGTGATTGTTTGAAGAGCTAATGACACTCTCCAAGATCTTTCAAATTTAATTTTCCCTCACGAATTTCATAATGCTACTGCTGGCAAAGGGATTTGCCCTTGCATTCACCCCCTTAGCTTCAAAGATGGAGAAACTGTAGTCTACTTCTCTGCAGCTGAAATTGCTTCACTGAATGAAGAAGTCAGATTCACTCTTGCTGGAAAATTCCAGTTGGGTCATCCCAAAATGGACCTTGTTAGAAGCTTCTTTGATTCTCTAAATTTCATTGGACAATGGAAGCTTGGTTTGATAGATGGCAGACATCTTCTTATCCAACTCTCAATGGAAGAAGATTATGCTAGGCTATTTGCTAAACAAGTTGTTTCTATAGCAGGCGTTGCAATGAAAATCTAGAAATGGACTAGAGATTTTGACCCAACTAAGGAGCCTCCTGTGGTCCCAGTTTGGTTTAAGCTACCTGGTCTTCCATTACCTTACTTCAAGCTTAATGCACTTTTTAATATAGGGAGAGCACTAGGCACTCCCCTCAAGGTTGATGCTCCTACTTTCAATAAGGCAAGACCTGCTCTTGCTAGAATATAGGTGGAAAGAGACATAACCCTCCCTAAGATAAAAAGGATATGGATTGGTTATGATGCAAAGGGGTTTTGGTAAGATATAACTGCTAAACAAAAGCCTTTTTACTGCCAACAATGTAAAATGTTTGGCCACACTATTGAGAAATGCTATAGGCTCCAACCATACTAAAAAACTCTCTATAAATCCAAGGGTAGCTAGTCAGATTTCTAATCAGGGACAAAGCAATAATATCACTACATTTAATCACAGGGATGCTGCCAGGTAAACCAGTAAAACTCTTTTTGTTAAGAACACAAATCCTCCTGCCACTTTCCGTTCTGATGATCCATTGAGGGAATTATCAGAACCCCAAAACAACTTGGAAACTTCTCCAGGCTGTGTGGAGAGGTCAGAACCTAATGAAGTCAGTATTATTACCCCTCCTTCCCCCACACTTGCTGAAAAAGGGAAATGTGCTCTGAAAAAGCCCCTTGATCACTGAGGCTAACACTAGAATTAATGAAGTTGTTGCTGTTGATGTGCAACAGGCTTTGGGAGAAGATTGGCAAAGTCAGAAAACAAGGAAAAAGAATGTGATGAAAAGTTCTCTAATCAATGAGGCTACTCCTAGCATTGCTGATGCTGATGTCATTGATTTACAATAGGTTTTGGAAGAGGATTGTCAAATTCAGAAAACCAGGAAAAAGAAAAAGCAGACTTCTGAGGTGCAACAACTTCTACAAGGAACAAACTCTCCTAAGAAGGATGGAAAGGCTAAGACTCATTATGGCTCTACCTCTACATATAATAGAGGAAGAACTAGGTCAAGGTCTCAAAATTTCATTCAATTCTCACCTATCAGTTATTAGTATTCCTCTTTGGAATGCTAAGGATCCCATGATTATATTTTGTGTTGGAACATTAGAGGAGTGGCTCACCCCTCTCTTTTGAGATTAAGACATCTCATCAGACTACACAAGATTTGGTGCTTTGCAATTCTTGAACCTATGGTCACCAAATATCCTCAAAACATCATCAACAAGTTTTCCTGGTTTACTTTTTATGCTAATTCCACTAATAAAATCTGGCTCTTTGTCAGACCTGAAATTCAGTGCAGTTTGCTTATTAACCATCTTCAGTTTCTTCACATTCAGTTTGCTATTGGAGCACAGGTGGGATTTGCATCATTCATCTATGGTAGTAGCCTTCCTAGATACCAACAAGAACTGTGGCATGAGCTGATGACTTTGGGACAAAATATTGACTCTTTCTGGATTTTGGGGGGTGACTTCAATGGTATCACTTCTCCAACTGAAAAAAGAGGGGGTAAAGCTTCTTTACTTTCTCCAATAGCCAAATTCAATAACTTCATTAGTGATGCTGGTCTATTTGATCTAGGCTTTCAAGGTCCAAAGTTCACTTGGAGAAGAAGCACTTTGTGGGAAAGATTGGATAGATTGCTTAGCAACTCCTTATGGTTTCAAACGTTCCCATTCTCTACTGTCACTCACCTTGCAATGGTTGGATCTGATCACAGACCTATCCTTTGCTCCATACAAAACACTGTTAGAACAACTCATACATTTTTTCAGATTTCAGAATATGTGGACTCTACATCCTGATTTCATTAAGGAAGTGGAAAACAATTGGAATTCCAACCTGAATGCAGACCCCTAGATCAGATTATGGTTAAAACAAAAGAACTTAGCCTCTCATCTGAAAAAATGGAATTGGGAAAGATTTGGTAATGTCAATGAACAACTGGAGGCCATCCAAAAAGAAGTTAATAGTTTGGAGGAAGGCTTACAAATGGGGATGAACTCTGAATATGGGTTCACCATGCCAATGAGAGACTCCTTGCACAAATCAGCTACCATGAATGTTTCTTAAAACAAAAAGTTGCTGTCACTAAATTCACTGATGGTGATAGAAATACTAGATACTATCATGCTTGTATCAATCATAGAAGGAAGTGTAACATTATCTTAAACATAACCAATATAAATGGCAGGAAGTTAACCAATGCTAAAGATATAGCTTATGATGCAGTCCAACATTTCCAAAAGTTGTTCACCAATGAGCTGGATTTTAAAAGCCCAATTGAAACTGAGATGTTCACTAACTGTCAGCAGTATGTTCAAAATTTAAATTTCACTAGTACCCCTTTGGAAGATGAGATAAAACAAGCCTTAGATTCCATTGATGGTCTCAAAACTGCTGGGTCTGATGGCTATACATCTACTTTCTATAAAGCCACATGGGATAGGACTAAACAAGACATTATGCTTGCTGTCCAAAATTTCTTTCTTGGTGTGGACCCCATAAATATTTTAGTGCCTCCACCATTACTCTGATACCAAAGAACCAAAATAGGAAAACATGGGGGGATTATAGGCCAATCAACCTAACTAATGTGATCTCCAAAATAATCAGCAAAATCATTGTGTTTAGGCTGCAACCCCATCTTCATCATCTCATTAGTGACAACCAAGTGGCTTTTATTAAAGGGAGGAATATTACTAACAACATCCTACTTGCCTAGGAACTCCTGTTAGATCTTCACAAAATTTGTAGAGGAGGAAATGTCATTTTCAAACTGGACATAAGCAAAGCCTATGATACCATTAACTGGGAATTCATCCTTGATACTCTTTCTGCTAGAGGATTCAATGAAGGATTTATAAATTTCATACACAGATGGCTTAAATGCAATGCACATTCAATTCTGATCAATGACAAGTGTCATGGCTTCTTCAATGCTACCAGGGGGATCAAGCAGGGAGACCCCTTGTCTCCAACCATTTTTATACTTTCTCTGGACTACCTTTCAAGACAATTGAATAAGTTGGTTATAAATGTCTTCAATGCTACCAAGAATTTTTTCACTCAAGACCATTGTCTTCAATGCTACCAGGGGGATCAACCAGGATAGCCTTTGGGCAAGATTTCTAAAAGGGAAATACTGCAGATTTTTGCACCCTACTCTGGTATCCAAAAGGATGGAGGATTCCAAACTATGAAAAAAACTGCTAAAAATTAGAAATAAAGCTGAGGAACTCTACCTTTGGGAGCTAGGAGAAGGGCATATCAACTTTTGGTTAGATAACTGGGTCAGCAATGGAGAGAAACTTGAGTGCCTCACCCCCAATCCCAACACTAATTGTCTAGTCAGAGATTATTGGTCTGATAATCAGTGGAACTGCAGACTAGTGAACACTATTCTTTCCAGTGAACATGTGAGGTGGGTTAAGGATACTCCTATCTCATCCATCTCCAACAACAAAAAAATTACTAAACAGGCTTACTCCCAGAAATTATCAGCCTACATTTACCATCATTTCTTTAATTGGAATCAGATGCCTTGGGGTAAAGCTATTTGGGGTAAATTATTAAACCCCTCTATGTCCTTCTTCTGCTGGAGACTCTGACATTCCTTGCTTCCTACAGATGATATATTAAAGATGAAAGGGCTGAGAGGGCCTTCAATCTGCCTACTTTGCTATGCTGCTGAAGAAAACTTGGATCACCTATTTTTCTCATGTGTCCTCTCACAAGAAATTTGGTCAGGTTTAATCAAGCTCTTGAATATTAATAGTCAAAATGTAAGTTGGCTTAAATTCTCTACTAGCAGGGAAGAATGGCATAACAAAAACCTTTGGGTGATACCCTGTATTGTGGCTTGGTTCATATGGATGCACAGAAACCACAACAAATTTGATGAGAAGTTTTCAGGGTCAAAATTTGTGATTATTAATTGTATCTCTTATATTCAGAAATTGATCAAGTTTCATCATTTCCCTAATGTTATAAAGCACTGGACTCCAGGAAACAATACCCCTCTTCTTCAGTCTTTCAAACTAAGCATTGGTATATCTCTCCAACTCTTGTAATCCCCATTTGGTTCTTTATTAACATGTAAGGAGCCTCAGTTGCTCTTTTCCTTTATATATATATATATATATATATATATATATATATATATATATATATATATATATANGTGTAGGTGTGTGCACATATAAATTTATACAATTTTTAAGTTTGAATTTATCTTGATTTCAATTTAATTAGACTTCACATTTAATTTAGGATAATTTTATGCTTAATTAATTTTCTTATTTAGATTTTAGGTTTAAATTAAATTTATAATTTTAGATTGAATTTTATCTTTAATTAAAGGTTTAATTTTAAATTTATGGTATTCTAATTTTAATTTGGTTCCACTTTATTTTAATTTTAAGTTAGTTTAAATTAGACTTAAATTTAGAAATATCTCATTTTGTTTTAAGTTTGAGCTAATTTTTTTTAATGTTAATTCAAATCAAAACCAAGCCCATCTTTTAGAACAAAAACACGCCCAATTAACATAGAGCCCAAGTTAGCCATATTTGGGCCCATCAAAGCTGACTCAGGTCAACCAATTCCGGTCAAAACCATGTCAGCCACTGGGGGATTCTATGAAATTTGTCTTAAGTCTAGGTAGGGACGTGGCAAGGAGAAGAACATTGACAAAAAATGAGGTCAACAATATATAAAAGAAATCTATAATTTAATTCAATATTTTNACCACTGGGGGATTCTATGAAATTTGTCTTAAGTATAGGTAGGGACGTGGAAAGGAGAAGAACATTGACAAAAAATGAGGTCAACAATATATAAAAGAAATCTATAATTTAATTCAATATTTTTTTTGACTTTGATGTCTATATTACTCCTTGCATAAACTTATTATTCCCATGTCTTGTGTCGTAGCTTTGAAAATTATGTCAGAAAAAATCCTTTTTAAGATAAGTGTCTTTTCAATATATTTTTGATTTCATAAAAGTGTGTGTTTTTTTACAATTAGATGTTGTATATGCAATGTGGAGTCTTCAAGGTAATTCTAACATGTGTTCCATCAATTTGTTTGTTGTTTTCATTTTTTTACTCCATCTTGTCAAAACAAATTTCTTTTTCAGATAATTTTGATGCTCCGAGCATGCTTGTACATTACGTTATGTGAATCAAAATTTTTTGAGCAGCTTTTGCTGTGCCCAAAAATAATTTGGATTTCCTCGATGATCATCTTAGTTTTTTTTATCATCTTCATTGAATGGCCTCTCAATTTATGTGACATCATACCCTTCTTTAATCATTTCAATCATGTCAGATTAGTTGAAGCTATGGAATATATATAAAGCTTAGCAGCCTCTCGGATCAATGTTTTGTGTTGTAATGAAAATCGTTGCACATTCCCGCTCCACACCTCCAATTAGAACCTATAACACAAAAAATTTGAATTGTCCAATTATAACCAAATGATCTCAACCAGTCATTTTATAACCACTCAAATCTCTCTGTTTCTTTTATTATCTCTTAATGTATTAAAACTTGTATGGAAAATTAATGATATGTTGTGAATCCCTTTGCTCTTCTCTAATTCTATTGACATTATTCATAGTATCAAAGAATCTATAGCCTCACAAAATATTCTCATCTTTGCCTGGAAATGCATCCTCTTCCTCCAATGCTTCCTCTGGCAACAAACCTACAAATCAGCAAACTCCTTTACCAAAGTGACAACCGGATCCCTAACTGGCTGAAGTTTATTTTGAACAAAATTCAAATTCTCATCTCCACTCAACTTGCCTCCAATAATTACCCAACTTAGAAGGCACAAATACTCAAAGTATTTCTAACAAATGGATATGATTGCTTCTTTGATAGCACCCACTCTTGCTTGGTTAAGTAATTACCCCATGGAATCGATATTAATCACCTCAATCCCAATTTTGCCAAATGGATGTTAATAGAACAAAACCTAGCAACAACTCTCTTCTCTATTATCCTCTCATCAATTTTACCAGATGTCATACCTTTGGATACTTGTCAAGATATCTTTACAACGATTGAAAATTGAATTCATTTATGAGAGACATCTAGAATCATCCAGCTCAAAAACAAACTTCAAAATCTCAACATACTAAACAAACCTATGACCCAGTACCTATCTTAAATCAAAGCTACGGTTCATACCTTAGTAGTCATTGGTGCCTTAATAAACCCATAGGACATAATACACTACACCCTCAATGGATTGTCCTCAACCTATCATGCCTTCAAAATTGCAATGCCAACAAATCTTCAACCACTATCTCTCAGGGTGATCAATAAAAATTACTTTGCAGTGAATATATCAACCTTGCAAATGAAACTGCTAAGGAATCATTCACCTCTACTGTCCTCACTGCCTCTAGAGCTGGAGAAAGCAACAAAATTAAAACCTAAGCTCCGACACACAAAAAATATGTTGGACATTTCATACGTATTTTTATTCATTTTTGATGATATTGCACTTTAAAGGAAGGTATTTTTCATGTTTTGTTACATATGTGATGATTTAAGGCATTTGGAGCAAAATAAAGCAAAAATGAACAAATTTAGAGCAAAAAGAGGCAAGTTAGATAAATTTTCCTACTGATGCCGACGATGCCCTATCTAGCATCGACGATGCCCAATTCCAAAGAGTTCAGAACACTTGAAGCGATAGAGCACTGACGGTGCCCTATTCAGCGCAGACGGCACCCAATATTGGTTGAGCCCGAATTCAATGTATTTGGATGGATTTTAGAGGGTTTCTTGAAGAATATCATGGGAAATTCTTTCTAAACGAATTTAAAGTGTTTTTGGCACCCTAGTTTGGGGGTGTGAGCCTTGTGGGGAGTGTTTTACTTGTTTAGAGAGTGTTGTGAGAGTCTAGGGTTTGTGAGAGTCTTGTGAAAGATTCTGCTCTAAGGAGTGTACGAGGAGAAGGAGAGTCAGAGATTGCTACTTCCTTACTTATATAATGAGGGAATTGTGTGTTGTTGTAAAGAGAGAAGAGAATTCAAAGAAACTTCAAGGGATTTGCTTGGGGAAGAAATTGAGATAAGTTGTCTTTATTTCTTATTATTTGTATGGCATTGCTTTTATATATAAAATCCTTATTTTGTCGTATCTTTCTCATGAATTATGAGGATATTTCTTTGTCTTTCTCCTTGCAATGAGATATGGTTAAGTGATGATTTAGATTGGATGTTTCGAATTAATACTAAAATGTTCTGATGATTTTACACTTCGTGTTTCATTTACTTTTTGATTTAGCCAATTGAATTGTTAAAATTTCTTGTGAAACATATGATCCGGAAGGACTATGTATTCTACAACAAAAGTAATGATCACATTCAATATTCATGGATGGTGAAGTTCATGGGAGTTGAACGCAAATACATACAGAAATATATTTTATTGGATGTAGAATTGGAGAATTTAGAGTGATAGACTAAAATCCCCAATTTGGTCCTAGTGGTTGGAAACTAAAGCAAAAGTTAGCCTTCTGGTGAAGGGAAGTGGGAGCACTGGAGTGAGAGCCAATATCTGATACACCTAAAATATATAGTGTTTTTAGACACATTTTAATACCTATTTTTTAGATATTGCACTTTAATGGAAGGTATTTTTGTGTTTTCTTGCACATACAAGTAAAAATGGAAAAAAAATGCTTAAATGAGAGAAAAATGATTAAATTTGGAGCAAAAAGGTGAAAAATTACGCAAAAGAGTTTTGGTGTCTAAGTGTCAGATCCGGCGCTTAAGCATCGGTTAAACAGAGAAGGCCGCGCCTAAGCATCGAGACCCCGCGCCTAAGCATCGAGACCCCGCGCTTAAGCGCCAGTGGTAGTTACTAGATGAGTAAAATTGGTTTTTATGAATTTCGAAGAGGATTTTGAGGCACCCATTGGCTTGATAGGTGGTTGTAACCGCCACTGACAAAAATTATCATGAAAACATGCATCTCTTGGGCAAATACATCGAATCAAGATACATTTTGAAGAGATCCCAAGGAAACTCTTAGAAAACTATAAAAGAATGAAGAGAGGACTTAGAAATGAGTCCTGAAAATATTGGCAAGTTTTGAAAGTTCTTTTCTGGGGAGTTAGTTCAGAGAGATTTTCAGGAACCACTTTTTATTTACTTTATCCTTTTTTGTTATTTTGTTTTGAGTGATTGTAAAAGAGAAGAGACTCAAAGGAACTTGAAGAGTTTGGTGGAGGACTTGATATAAGTTTTTATCTTTTTGTTTTAGACTA
Organism: Phalaenopsis hybrid cultivar; assembly: GCA_002079205.1. Lineage (NCBI taxonomy): Eukaryota > Viridiplantae > Streptophyta > Magnoliopsida > Asparagales > Orchidaceae > Phalaenopsis > Phalaenopsis hybrid cultivar. The sequence goes on from JXCR01140827.1 coordinate 9,236, forward strand.
CTTTTGGTTTTAAGTGAGACTTGTTGTTTGTTTGACAATGATTTCTTCTTTTAAACTAAAGTGTGGTTTTATTTTATCCATGGATTCTGAGTAGTTTTCTTTATCTTTCTTCTTAAAATGATAAGCAATTAAGTTTTGGATGGAAGTTGTGGACAATATCGATATTTAATGTTGGAAGAAGTTGTGATGATTTGAATCCATACACTTCATTTACTTCTTGATTTGGCCAATCCAAATGTTAAAATTTATTGTGAGAACATTTAAGAACCGGGTTGGTATTGTCTCAGTCAACAATTGAAAAGAATCACATGAGGTTGTATCAATGAGAATGTAGTTCATATGATTGAGTGCAAATAAATAAGAAAATATTCTTTGATGGGTGTAGAGTTAGAGGAGTTTAAAGTGACAGTTTAAAGCCCCCAACTTGGTTTATTATTTTAGGTTCTGATACGAGAATGTTAGCCCCCAATTGGAGGGAATCGAGGGAACTTTAGAGTGAGAGCTATTATCTTCCCTACCTAGCCGGTCTTCAGAGCTACTCAAACTTTAAATTAGCTAATGTTCTTTATAGCATCTCTAGTAAGAGTAAAGAATATTTTTGCTCCTATTTAGGACAACACAATTTGCATACTTTCACAACAGAATTCCTATGCTTATTATTGATTCATGATAAGAAGAAAGATATTTTCATATTAATACTTTTCATCTACAAAAACTTTAGTTATCTTTTTACTATTTGGATAAAATATAAAAAATAACCAAAAACATTTTAATTTTAAATTCCTAGAGAAATCATTTTTAGTTTAAGTAATTATCTTCTTAAAAATAGAAAAAAATTCTAAAACATGTGTATTGCATAATCTTCTCTGTGGGATTGATATTCAGGTCTTAAAAAAAAGTCCTATATTACTTGATAACGATACATATACTTGCGTAGTATCCCAATATAAATTTATATAAATAAAAAAGTCAAATTCTTATTTTTCTTTAGAATCAAGTTTTTGTTTTTATTGCAAAATAAGTAAATATAAGTGAAAAATACTATCAGAACTATTGTTATACTGTGCATAAGCATTAGGTATCCAAGGATCAAGTTTTTGGAGCCATTTTCGGGGAAGAAAACTAAGTAAATTTTTATTTTTAGAAAGTCTTATTTAAACTTTAAATATTGTATCTTATTTTGTATGTTTTACTTTATTTTATTTTATGTCAGTGTATGCGCAGTTCAGATTCTGAAGGATTAGTGCTCTACAATTCTGAATTAGAAAGAACTATTAGAAAAATCAGAAAAACCAAAAAAATTAAAAATCTAGNACCTAGCCGGTCTTCAGAGCTACTCAAACTTTAAATTAGCCAATGTTCTTTATAGCATCTCTAGTAAGAGTAAAGAATATTTTTGCTCCTATTTAGGACAACACAATTTGCATACTTTCACAACAGAATTCCTATGCTTATTATTGATTCATGATAAGAAGAAAGATATTTTCATATTAATACTTTTCATCTACAAAAACTTTAGTTATCTTTTTACTGTTTGGATAAAATATAAAAAATAACCAAAAACATTTTAATTTTAAATTCCTACAGAAATCATTTTTAGTTTAAGTAATTATCTTCTTAAAAATAGAAAAAAATTCTAAAACATGT
>JXCR01140829.1:5787-22552 GCA_002079205.1 Phalaenopsis hybrid cultivar
ATATATATATATATATATATATATATATATATATATATATATATATATAATCTTGAGTAAAAATAATTGGGGTTGGACCTTATTAATTAGAGTGTGTTAAATGCAAAAGACCAAACATATGTAAAGAAGGAAAAAGAAAGAGTTATCTACGGCTTTTGTTACAATGATAACTATTACATGTAAGTTTGTGTTGCTTTGCATAAAAGTGGTTGAGTCTTAGATAAAAGATGAAGTTCATCATGGTGAGGATGTCTAAGGAGTTTATGCTAAAGAGTTAATTGTTGTGTGGAGGTAGCGAGAGCACGAGTGAAAGTCTTGAAAGGAGCAATTGTATATGGCCATCAGAGCTGTTTCCCTAGAGAATATTTCGTTCCTTCTTAGGATCAATGATGGTAAAATTGGTCGGATCAAAGAGGGTAACAATATTGTTATCACTAATTGATACACCAAAATATATTCAATTTTCCATACGTATTTAAGGCTTATTTNAAAGTTCATCATGGTGAGGATGTCTAATGAGTTTATGCTAAAGAGTTATTGTTGTGTGGAGGTAGCGAGAGCACGAGTGAAAGTCTTGAAAGGAGCAATTGTATATGGCCATCAGAGCTGTTGCCCTAGAGAATATTTTGTTCCTTCTTAGGATCAATGATGGTAAAATTTGTCGGATCAAAGAGTGTAACAATATTGTTATCACTAATTGATACACCAAAATATATTCAATTTTCCATACGTATTTAAGGCTTATTTTTGGTGAGATTGCACTTTAAAGAAAGTTATTTTTATGTTTTCTTATAGGTACACTAATTCTAGGCATCTGGAGCTTAAGGGATGCAAAAAGTACAAAATTTGGAGTCAAAAGTGGCATTTTCCAAAAATTAAAATAGCGCCTAGGCCCCATAAATGGAACCTAAGTGCCAGATTACAGAGAAGACGGTGCCTAGGTGCCAGAGACCATTATTTTCACAAATGCATTGAATTTGGACCAATTTTGAAGAGTTTTCTATGGAGACTCTTGGGAAATTTATTCCTACATTATAAATGAGTGTGTTTATGTCAGAAAAAGTTGTGTGTGTTGTTTGTAAAGTTGTTGAGCTTGAGTCTCAAGTTTGTGGAGAGTGTGCAAGTGTCTCTAAGAATTGTAAGAGGAGAGACAAAGTGAGAGATTTCTTCTTTCATACACTTCAAAGAGAGATTTGAGTGTTATAGTATAGAGATAAAGAGATTCAAAAGAACTTCGATGGATTTGCTTGGGGAAGAGATCAAGTTAAGTTGTTTTGCCTTTCTTTCTTGTTAATTAAATTTGTTTTTTTATATATAATTCATATTTTATTGTATTTTCCTCATGAATTTTGAGTAGATTTCTTTCTTCTTCTCCTTACAAAGAAAAATGGTTAGGCAAAGAATCGAGTTGTTGTGCAATATTTAAATTTCATATTTGTGATGATTCAAACTTTGAACTTCATTTAATTTTTGATCTGGCCAATTGAATTGCTAAAATGTGTTGTGAAACATATGATCCAAAAGGGCTATGTTATCCATAACAAAGTAAGAGTCACATTCAATTTCATGGTTGAGAGTGTAATCCATGTGGTTGAGTGCAAATAAATAGAAAAATATTCATTGATGGGCATTAAATTAGAGATTTTAGGTTGACTGACTAAAATCCCCAATTTGGCCTAGGAGTTTGGAATCTAAATTGAGATGTTAGCCCTCATGCGAGGGGANTAGAATTGTGTGCTACATTTAATTATGATGGAGTGTCGAATGATGTCGTCAGACTTAGACTTTTTCCTTTTTCATTAAGGGACAAAGCCAATAGTTGGTTAAAATCTTTAGCACCTGGATCAATCAGAACATAGGGAGAATTATCTTAGAAATTTTTGGCTAAATATTTTCCACCATCAAAAATTGCGAAGTTTATAAACAATGTTAAATCTTTTTTGTCAATTTGAAGGGGAATCAATATATGAAGCTTGGGAACAATTTAAAGATCTCCTTTGGAAGTGTCCACGACATGCTTTAATAGATTGGTTAATAATTCAAACATTTTATAATGGATTAGTGAGATCTCTTAATTCTATTTTGGCTTCTCAAATCGTTGTAATATCAAGGAAGTTAGATCAATTTGGAATGAATATATCTCAAACATCACCTTTGGTTGAGGAAAATTCATTTGGACAAATGATAGATTCGCAATCATCATATGAAACTTTGAATGCAATAAATAATCGACCTAATAATCTCTGTTCTAATTATTACAATCCTAGTTAGAAAAATCACCCAAATTTAAGTTGGAATAACAATAACTCTAATAGTGTAAATCCACAATGGGGTAACAATCAAGCGAACCCTTTGGAAAATATAAACAATCAAGGAAATACTAATTATAAACTTTATTATTTTCTTAGATTTAATAGCAATTCACAATTTAAGGAGAAGAAGTTGTCTATGGAAGAATTAGTATTAAAAATGGGTAATCAATTGCAAAATCAAGGAGTGGCAATTAGAAACATTGAGAATCAATTGGGACATATTGCTACTGAACTGAGCATTAAGACTCAAGAAACTCTTCCTAGTAATGTTGAGATTAATCATAAAGAATAGAATAAAGAGTAAATTAAATCCATATGATTAAGAAGTGGAAAAGAATTGGAAACAAAAGTTCAAAAAAAGATTGAAGTTGAGAATGAAGGGGTATAATTAAAAAGTCTAAAGAAGATATTCATCATGATTTAGAATATCCTATTAAACTGATAAAAATTACTGTTGAAAAACCACCACATTCATTTCCTCAAAGATTGAGATAGCAAAAATTGGATAAATAATTCTCAAAATTTTTGGAAATATTTAAGAAACTAATCATAAACATTCCATTTGTTGAAGCCTTGGAAAAAATGTCGAGTTCGGTAACCTTTATGAAGGATATACTTAATAGAAAATGGAATTTTATAGAAAATGAGATAGTTGCATTTAGTGAAGAGTGTATCGTTATAATTTAGAAAAAGCTTCCTGAAAAACTTAAAGATCCAGGTATTTTACTATTCCTTGTGTTAAATGTGAAAGATTTTTTTGAAAAGTTTTATGTAATTTGGGAGTCAGTATTAATCTTATGCCTCTTTCTATTTTCAGAAGGTAAGGAGTAGGATAAATTTCCCCTACTACAGTAACCCTTAAGTTAGTTGATCGATTGATCACATATCCTAAAGGAGTTGTAGAAGATGTATTGGTGAAGTTTGATAAATTTATCTTTTCTATGGATTTTATTATGTTAGATATGGAGGAAGATAAATAAATTCTAATCAATTTAAGGAGACCTTTATCTTTTCTTGCAACTGAAAGAGCTATGATAGTTGTACAAAAAGGTGAGTTAACCATGAGAGTCAATGATCAAGAAGTTATATTTAATATATTAAAATTAATGAAATACCCAGCAAAAGGAAAGATGATGAATGCTTTAAGATGGAAATTTGTGATTATTTGAGTAACAATCTTTTTATGAAAAGTTTTGAAGAGAAAATGGAATGAGAAGATTTGAAACATGAAGATGAGGATAAAATGCAAGATAAGTTCATCAAAATATGAAATGAAGATATTGATTATGTTCAAGAAAGATTTGAATTGTTAAACACTACGAAAAATAATAATAATCTTATTCCTTCAATTGAAGCACCTCCTAAACTCAATATGAAAGTACTCTCTGCACATTTAAAATATGTCTTTTTCGGAGATTTATCTACATTACTTGTTATAGTATCCTCAGAGTTAACTAAATTACAATAACATAAGTTATTAGAGACTTTAAGAAAATATAAGAAAGCCTTGGATGGACAATAGATGATATCAAAGGAATCAGTCCTTCAATTTGTATGCACATAATTTTATTAGAAGATTATCATGAACTGAAAGCCGGTCCTCAAAGGAGATTAAACCCTATAAAGAAAGAAGTGGTTAAGAAAGAAATTTTGAAATGGTTAGATGTTGGAATTATATATCTTATCTCGGACAGAGTTTGGGTAAGTCCAATTCACTACATCCCAAACCAAAGGGGTGTGATTGTTGTTGTCAATGAAAAAGAAGAATTAATACCAACACGATAAGTCACTGATTGGTGAATATGTATTGACTATTGCAAATTGTGTTGTGCCAAATAGGAGCAATAATATTCTTTACCCTTACTAGAGATGCTATAAAGAACATTGACTAATTTAAAGTTTGAAATGTTTTGAAGACCGGCTAGACAGGAAAAATAATAGCTCTCACTCTAGAGTTCCCTCGATTCCCTCCACCTAGGATCTAACATTCTCGTATTAGAACCTAAAACAATAAACCAAGTTGGGGGCTTTAACCTGTCACTTTAAAGTCCTCTAACTCGTATCAAAACCTAAAACAATAAACCAAGTTGGGGGCTTTAACCTATCACTTTAAAGTCCTCTAACTCTAACACTTCAAAAATTATTTCCCTATTTATTTGCACTAAATCATATGAATTACATTCTCATTCATATAAACCAATAAACCAAGTTGGGGGCTTTAACCTATCACTTTAAAGTCCTCTAACTCTACACCCTTCAAAATTATTTCTCTATTTATTTTCACTTAATCATATGAATTACATTCTCATTTATACAACCTCATGTGATTCTTCTATTTCCCTATTTATTTGCACTCAATCATATGAACTACATTCTTACTCATACAACCTCATGTGATTCTTCCTATTTATTTGCACTAAAATTATATGAACTACATTCTCATTCATACAACCTCATGGGATTCTTTCCAATTGTTGACTGACATAAGAATTACATTTTCATTCATACAACCTCATGTGATTCTTTCCAATTATTGACTGAGACAATACGCAATTCATCCAACTCATTCGATTCTTTCTAATTGTTGACTGAGACAATACCAGTCCGGTTCTTACATGTTCTCACAATAAATTTTAACCAATTGTTGACTTAGACAATACCAGCCCGGTTCTTACATGTTCTCACAACAAATTTTAACATTATTTCCAAATTTATTTGCACTAAATCATATGAATTACATTCTCATTCATACAACCTCATGTGATTCTTTCTACCTATTTGCACTCAATCATATGAACTACATTCTCATTCATACAACCTCATGTGATTCTTTCCAAATGCACTCAATCATATGAACTACATTCTCATTCATACAATCTCGTGTGATTCTTTCCAATTGTTGACTGAGACAATACCAGCCACTAAATCATATGAATTACATTCTCATTCATACAACCTCATGTGATTCTTTCTAATTGTTTACTGTCAATCATATGAACTACATTCTCATTCATACAACCTCATGTGATTCTTTCCAATTTTTAATTGAGCAATAAACTAAGTTGGGGGCTTTAACTTGTCACTTTAAAGTCCTCTAACTCTACACCCTTCAATGAATATTTTCCTATTTATTTGCACTAAATTATATGAACTACATTCTCATTCATACAACCTCATGGGATTCTTTCCAATTGTTGACTGACATAAGAATTACATTTTCATTCATACAACCTCATGTGATTCTTTCCAATTATTGACTGAGACAATACGTATGAACTACATTCTCATTCATACAACCTCATGTGATTCTTTCTAATTATTGACTGAGACAACAGCCCAGTTCTTACATTTTCTCACAACAAATTTTAACATCTAGATTGGCCAAATCAAGAAGTAAATGAAGTGCATGGATTAAAATCAATATAACTACTTACAACATTAAAGATCAATACTCTCCACAACTTTCAACCAAAACTTAATTACTTATCATTTCAAGAAGAAAGATAAAGAAAACTACTCAAAATCCATGGATAAAATAAAACCACACTTTAGTTTAAAAGAAGAAATCATTGTCAAACCAACAACAAGTCTCAATTAAAACCAAAAGTAGTATAAAACAAAAAGATAACAACTTATCTCAAGTCTTCCACCAAACTCTTGAAGTTCCTTTGAATCTCTTCTCTTTTACAATCACTCAAAATAAAATAATAAAAAAGATAAAGTAAATAAAAAGTGGTTTCTGAAAATATCTCAGAACTAACTCCCCAGAGAAGAACTTTCAAAATTTGATAATATTTTCAGGACTCTTTTCTGAGTCCTCTCTTCTTTCTTTTATAGTTTTCTAAGAGGTGCCTTGGGATCTCTACATATTGTGTCTTGATTTGATGTATTTGCCTAAGAGACGCATCCTTTCATGATAATTTTCATCCATGGTGGTTACAACCACCTATTAAGTCAATTGGTGCCTCAAAAATCTCTTCGAAATTCATGAAAACTGATTTACTCATCTAGTAATTTCCACTGGCGCTTAAACACGGGGTGTCGACGCTTAGCCGTAGCCTTCTCTGTTTAAGCGGTGCTTAAGCGTCGGATCTGGTGCTTAGGCGCCAAAACTCTTTTGCACAATTTTTCACCTTTTTGCTCCAAATTTAATCATTTTTCACTCCTTTAAGTATGTTTTCCATTTTTACTTGTATCTACAAGAAAAACACCAAAATACCTTCCATTAAAGCTCAATATCTCAAAAATAGGTATAAAAATGTGTCTAAAAATACTATATATTTTNGTTTTTCACTCCTTTAAGTATGTTTTCCATTTTTACTTGTATCTACAAGAAAAACACAAAAATACCTTCCATTAAAGCTCAATATCTCAAAAATAGGTAAAAAAATGTGTCTAAAAATACTATATATTTTAGGTGTATCAACATACAAGTTAAGAAAATGTATACAAATGTTTTAAATATTCAATTTTATGGAAGGTATGCGAGATAATTTGGACCTAAGGCAAAATGGTGCAAAATTGTGCACCAGTTCCTAGGCACCTAAACTGGAGCTTAAGTGCTTGTTTCACAGTGTGCTGGCACTTTGGCGCCAGAATCTGGGGCCTAAGCTCCACTTTACAGAAAGCCCAGCGCNCGGTGCAAAATTGTGCACCAGTTCCTAGGCACCTAAACTGGAGCTTAAGTGCCTGTTTCACAGTGTGCTGGCACTTTGGCGCCAGAATCTGGGGCCTAAGCTCCACTTTACAGAAAGCCCAGCGCCTAAGCGCCAGAATCTGACGCCTAGGCGCTGTAATTCTAAAAACATCTCAAGAACCTTCTATTGGAAATTTTAGATAAAATTTTCTCTATATAACTCCCAAAACCTACCATTTGGAGTCAAATTAAATTAGTAGAGAGGGAGAATATCCACTAATTCTTATTCTTATGGCCTCCAGCTCCAAGGAAACTTCCAAGTATGGGATTTTCAACCGATGAANGCGCCTAGGCGCTGTAATTCTAAAAACATCTCAAGAACCTTCTATTGGCAATTTTAGATAAAATTTTCTCTATATAACTCCCAAAATCTACCATTTGGAGTCAAATTAAATTAGTACAGAGGGAGAAGATCCACTAATTCTTATTCTTATGGCCTCCAGCTCCAAGGAAACTTCCAAGTATGGGATTTTCAACCGATGAAAGATCAATAGTTTTGATGTGCAGAGATTGCATGGTAAGGTCATTATGAAGAAGTGGTTGATCAAGGAAAGGGGTTTCGTGAATCAAGGATTCAATACTCCAGGTAGTGGAAGAAATCATTTTGCAAAGATGATGGGAAGTGCTATGCTACACCACTGCGGTAGTAGTAATTCTTGTTGTGAAGGAATTTTAAGCAAATCTTCATGGGATAAATCAAGAAGTTATCTATGTTTGAGGCAGGTGGGTACCTTTTACTCCTTCAAGAATTAATGACTTGTTCATGATCGAGAGTGTTCCAATTTGTCATTATGCCAACTTTGCCCCTACAAAAGACAATATGGATAAATTTTTGAGATTCCTAACCAATGAAGATGGAACNAAATTAATGTGAATTTAAACTAATTAGAAGATTAAGTGCTTTGGTGTATAATGTTATTTACAAAAAAAATCAAAAAATGAAATTTTAAGTGTTGGCGCGTAGGCGGCAGATCTGCTGGATCATTAAAACCCGCGAAAATGAATAGTGTCCCCCATTTTTCTGCTCGGAGTCATCTTCANGAATTAATGTGAATTTAAACTAATTAGAAGATTAAGTGCTTTGGTGTACAATGTTATTTACAAAAAAAAATCAAAAAATGAAATTTTAAGTGTTGGCGCGTAAGCGCCAGATCTGCTGGATCATTAAAACCCGCGAAAATGAATAGTGTCCCCCATTTTTCTGCTCGGAGTCATCTTCAACCTTACAAATAGGGGCGAAAAATTCCCTACCTACCTCTGATTTATACCCTATGAGCCCGAGGTAGAATTTGAAGAAGATGATGAAGATGATGAGCAATAGTTTATTTTCATGTTTTTTATCTGTAGATTGATTTTATATTTATGTGGATTGTTAGTTTGAGAACATTATTTTAATATGATGTGTATTGTAAGAAAATGTTGAACTTTTTATATTTAGATGTAGATTGTTTATTTTTCTTTCAGTGTTGTTTATTTTTGTAATTTGTTGCTTATGGTTAGAACTCTTCTCTACTTAGCAAAACTTTTTGATACATCATGTTTTACATAANGTCATCTTCAACCTTACAAATAGGGGCAAAAAATTCCCTACCTACCTCCGATTTATACCCTATGAGCCCGAGGTAGAATTTGAAGAAGATGATGAAGATGATGAGCAATAGTTTATTTTCATGTTTTTTATCTGTAGATTGATTTTATATTTATGTGGATTGTTAGTTTGAGAACATTATTTTCATATGATGTGTATTGTAAGCAAATGTTGAACTTTTTATATTTAGATGTAGATTGTTTATTTTTCTTTCAGTGTTGTTTATTTCTGTAATTTGTTGCTTATGGTTAGAACTCTTCTCTACTTAGCAAAACTTTTTGATACATCATGTTTTACATAATATTTTATGCCATGTTCTTTTTAATTTGGTATCTGTAAAGTTTCAAGTTCAAAGCCCTCTACAAGTTAATTTTTTTAAATGTATTTTATGTTTTCTTTCTACCTTTATTTTTGTATTAAATGCTTTATCTATTAAAAATTTATGTTTGGGGGAGAAATAAAATTTTTTTAAAAGAGAAACTAAATTTAATTTATCCTCAATAAATATATTTTTAAAATTATTTTTAACATAACTTTTGGTAGCAGAGATCAACTTAAAGATAACTATATTTTTTATTTTACAGATATGATTGTAGACTTAAGCAAAAATCTTTAATAATGAATATTAGTTCAATAAATTAAGATAATTAGTATAAGAGTATAAGGTTATGTGTGTACTGTTTAAAGTAAAGGAAATTGTATTTTTGAAATATTAAGAGAGTCTTTGAGTTATATAAAAAGAAAGGGTTGAGACTATGAAAAATATTTTTTAGTTAATATGTGTTTGTAAGTAAGTTATGTATGAGGTTTTTAACTTTAAAAGGAGGAAATGAAGTTCAAATTAAATGCTATCCAGATATAGTACTCCTCAAATGAAAAGAAAAATAAAAAAAGGGGATAAAAAATGATCCTAAAAGAAAATGAAAAGAAAAGGAAAAGAAAAAGAAAAACAAAAATATATATATATGTGAGAAGAAGCTTGAGGAGATGCGTAATCAAAAATTGTTTTCACTTGAATCAACTTTAGGAAAGAGATTAAAATACATTCCTAAACTTAAATTCAATTATTAGCGTCTTTACTAATGAAGTTCTTTTTATATGGTCCTTCTAAGCATCTTTAATATAACTAATTACAATTATTCTTGAAATGAATAGGAAACCAAAANAAAATGCTATCCAAATATAATAATCCTCAAATGAAAAGAAAAATAAAAAAAGGGGGATAAAAAATGATCCTAAAAGAAAAGGAAAAGAAAAGGAAAAGAAAAACAAAAACAAAAAAAAAAATATATGTGAGAAGAAGCTTGAGGAGATGCGTAATCAAAAATTGTTTTCACTTGAATCAACTTAAGGAAAGAGATTTAAATACATTCCTAAACTTAAATTCAATTATTAGCGTCTTTACTAATGAAGTTCTCTTTATATGGTCCTTCTAAGCATCTTTAATATAACTAATTACAATTATTCTTGAAATGAATAGGAAACCAAAACTCTTATACTTAAGTATTAGATATTCTTACATTTTTAGTTTTAACCTACGTTATTTAAAATTTTTCTAAAGTCTTACTATTGTCTTTATAAAACAAAATCTATAAAAGGTTTTAAGTGATACTCACTACCTTAAGTCATATTTTTTTTATGCAGTAAAAGAGTTACATGAGGACAAGTAACAGTTAAGTTTGAGGGATTTTGATACACCAAAANATGCAGTAAAAGAGTTACATGAGGACAAGTAACAGTTAAGTTTGAGGGATTTTGATACACCAAAAATATATTCGATTTTTCATATCTATTTAAGGTTTATTTTTTGTGATATTGCACTTTAAGAAAGATATTTTCAAGTTTTCTTATAGGTACACTAAGTCTAGGCATTTGGAGTTTAAGCGATGCAAAAAAGTACAAAATTTGGAGTTAAAAGTGGTGTTTTCCAAAAATTGAACNAGAAAGATATTTTTCAAGTTTTCTTACAGGTACACTAAGTCTAAGCATTTGGAGTTTAAGCGATGCAAAAAAGTACAAAATTTGGAGTTAAAAGTGGTGTTTTCCAAAAATTGCACTGGTGCCTAAGCGCCAGATTACAGAGAAGACGGCACCTAGGTACCAGAGACGGTTAATTTCACAAATGCATTGAATTTGGATGGATTTTGAAGAGGTTCCTATGGAGACTCTTAAGAAATTCATCCTTACATTATAAATGAGTGTTTTTATGTCAGAAAAAGTGGTGTGTGTTGTTTGTAAGGGTGTTGTGCGTGAGTCTCAAGTTGGTGGAAAGTGTGCAAGTGTCTCTAAGAGTTTTAAAAGGAGAGAGAAAGTGAGAGATTTCATCTTTCTTACAGTTCTAAGAGAAATTTCAGTGTTATTGTAAAAAGAAACTTCAAGGGATTTGCTTGGGGAAAAGATTGAGTTAAGTTATTTTACTTTTCTTTCTTATTTTACAAATTTATTTTTATATATAAAATCTATGTTTTGTTGTGTCTTCCTCATGATTTCTAAGTAGATTTCTTTGTCCTTTATCTTCACGATCTAATTGTCCACTTGCTCATGTGATATTGTCAACCAATGCTTTGACGCTTAATAGATATTGCGTCATGGATTGGTTATTCATCAATAGGTGATGGAGCTCATTCTTGAGTTGAATGTGTATTAAGCTATTGGTGGGATGCAATTTTTTTGCAATGGTATGCCAGATTTTTTAGGTGATAGGTAGGTAGAGGACATATGGACAAATTGTTGTATAGATGGAGTATAACACAACAGTTAAATTTTTATCAATTAAGATTCAAGAGTTGTAGTGTGGATTGAGAGCTTGTAGTTCTAATGTGTTCTCGATGAATTCGGGGGGCATGGTGTGCTGCCATCNTATTTCTTTGTCCTTTATCTTCACGATCTAATTGTCCACTTGCTCATGTGATATTGTCAACCAATGCTTTGACGCTTAATAGATATTGCGTCATGGATTGGTTATTCATCAATAGGTGATGGAGCTCATTCTTGAGTTGAATGTGTATTAAGCTATTGGTGGGATGCAATTTTTTTGCAATGGTATGCCAGATTTTTTAAGTGATAGGTAGGTAGAGGGCATATGAACAAATTGTTGTAGAGATTGAGTATAACACAACAGTTAATTTTTTATCAATTAAGATTCAAGAGGTGTAGTGTGGATTGAGAGCTTGTAGTTCTAATGTGTTCTCGATGAATTCGGGGGGCATGGTGTGCTGCCATCGAGAAAACCTAAATAACATTTGCGGTGAAGACTTTTAGAACTTTTTTTGTCAGTATATGATAGTTACATGTCAACAACTAATTTTGACTGAGATTCTTTAGATTGCCCATTGGAAATTAAAGAGAGGGAGGGATGAATGTGGTGAAGATCGACTCCATTGAAGAAGTGTTGCGAGTTTCAAATGTCTAGGAGATTGACATTTCCCGAGAGAGGCTCACGAGATGAAAGCAAACGAAAGAGACAACAGATGAGGACTCATATGGTCTTGAGCTCAATGCTCTCATACAACAAAAGAAACTGTAAATAGGAATTGCAAAGGGCAAAATACTCAAGAGTAAAGTATAGAGAAAGATGCATGGAGCATTTTCATTCTATCATAATAATCTTTAGTATAATAGCTGACACATATGAGAGGAAAGAAATTCCAAAAGTTTAAAATTATATGTTACAAAAATGATATGCAGCAAAATTAACATATTATAGATTGTTAATATGTAAGCATAACTGTAAAAATCAAAATTTGTGTTAGACACATTCATGAATAGATGTAAGTAAACGACCCTTTAAAATTTTAAGAACACCTAAACTTTTAATATTTTTCATAACAATGTAAGTCGTTTTAGAAATAAAAGATAGCTAAACAAACTTATTTTTTGTTTTTGTATTTTAAGAGAATAAAAGAAAAAAATTTAATATAGGGTATCTATTATAAAAGACCTTAATATATATTTCAGCATAAAGTAGAAAAGATCAGCTATAATTTGTAATTGCAAAATTTTTTTCCCTGGAAGCATTCCTTAAGATGTCAATATATGTCAACAAGAAGTACAATAAGAACACAAATTGGATCATCGTTTATAACTATATTGATTATTTCTGTATGAACAAATATAGGGAAGAAAAATATGAACTACTCTAGAAAATTCAAAAAATGGCTTCTCCAAAGTAAAGGCAGAAAAAAATAAATTAGAAATCATAAAATACCTAAAAAAATAAACTAAATTATTATGATATTTCTAAAGCATAAAATGTACACTAAGTCAGTTTCCTTCCATTGGGCATCCATGATCATTGATTACTCTACATTCAGTCCAGAATCAGCATTGAATCATCATCCTTTTTACTGTTGCAAGCAACATCAGATAAATCAGCTCATGTATTAAAGAATAAACATTTACTACACATTTTCAGGGGGAAGGTCTTATGCCTTCCACCAAAAGCTGACAGAAAAGCTTGTCGAAAGGGATCTCACATAATGCCACCATTTGGGAGGAATATAGAGCATGTCGCCTTCTTCTAAAATGCAATCAATGAAGTCTAGATTTGCAGTTCTGGGAAAATATTCAGCATCAAAATTGTCAAGGTCAACCTGCAGAAAAAAATTAAAGAATGAAAAATCTCAGAATTGAGCGGACAATCATAGCATATCTTAGAACGTTATTTATGGTTCAATTAATGGAGATTTGCTTTCCCTAACATTTGGTAGAATTGAAGATCAGTGCTCAATGCCCAGTTTTAAGAACAACTAAGATAACAATTAATTAAAAATACCTGGCTAGAATTCCTTAGCATAGACTCTGTGTAAGGATACAAGTCCTGGGATGCAGATTCTGGATAAAGCCTTACATATTTTCTACCTAATACCTGAAAAAAATGGGGAAAAACAAGTCAAAACACAAGTACAATATTGAACACACATCTGATAATCCAACTTTGTATGTAATTACTCAACGTTACCGTCACTTAATAAGAAGCCTCGACCACTAACTAACTAATGTAGGACGGTAGATAATAAGATCTCATCAGATCCAACCCAGCTCAAGAAAAAACTAAAGCCAACAAAGCTGGTAAAGGGCTTGATTCAATCTAATGAAGGACTATCATTGTTGATCCAAGCTTGAAAAATGCTAAAACATAATCAATTATCGATCAAATTTTGATCATTGAATTAAATTCTCAATCCCATTATATACATCATGCATAAAAAAATAAAACTATGCCCATAATGAAGCATTATGATTGAGGCTAGGTAATTTAATTTATTTTCTTTGAAGCTATTGCTAATTACATATCTTTCTTATAACCTTGTCTTATATTGGTAATTTGTTGCCAAACTTTTGTCAGAGTTTGTTTTCCTCTATGAAACTTGGGTAAATTTTTTAGGCACCTAAAACAAAGATAGTTAGCATTATCACAACAATTTGGGCCAACCTTATTCCGTTCATTCCTACTAATCGCTAAATGACCCCTAATTTCTGTAACTTGCACAAAGCTTATTTCCTCAAATCAAGTAAAACAACTTCCTATCAATATTTATTTATAATCCTTCACATTAATTACATCTACCAATTATTGGCATCTTCTCACTGACTTTATATCCCAAAATACTAGTAAATTTTCTACCACATCAACTTTTACTCCCAACATCTCTTTTAAATAATAATTCCTATCATATATGAAAAACTTCTAAACATTCATCTTATCATTTTCATTTTTTCTTGGATTTGACTGTCAATGACTTCTTGGTTGCTCAAAATTATGATCCATACAGTAAAATCCGTCAGAGTATAATTTTATCAAAGCTTTTCTTAAATCTAAATGATATTCTCTCGTTGAATGTAGTAGAGTGTAACACACTACAACAAAGAAAGAGAGACGGTGAGCACACAACGAGGGAAGGTTGGATGGTTATTGTGGACAAAAAAAGAAGACCCATTTATCTCTCCTTCAGCTCCATCCCCTGCTGTAAAAATTATTCTATTCTTCCCATTTTCAATAAACATGAGTTGGCTTGTTCTCACTACAAAAAAAAAAAGATTAATCATTAAAGATTCAAAAGAGCTAAACAAGTTAAGAACCTATCATTTGGTTGTAAATCAAACAGTCATGCTTATTGGTCTTACCCAAATTACTTGGATCAGCTTTTATGAATCCGCCATCCCTATTTATTCCTATTGTAATAAATGTGGTTTATTAAAGCATTTCCCAGCTTCTAACAACATTACCATCATTCAACACATTTATCATAAGATATTTTTGCATTAATTTTATTTAAGCATTAGATTGCTGTCAACCAATAGCACATAAAGATAACAATTGATTTATTTGTCAATAGTGCAATACAAAATTCTATAATTAACATTATTGAATGAAAATTTGTTTGCAACCATAGATTTAATCTTTGAAAAGGTACCCCATTAACAATTTCTCTAGCTACAATGTTTGATCACAATTATGTAAGCGGATGCAAAACTTGCTTAAAATAAAAAAATATATCAATTTTAGCCTCTAGAAAGTCTCCACCAAAGCATCCAAATCAATATTCAGATTCATACGCCAGATTATTACTTGAAAATCTCTTTTATTCTCCACTTCATCATTTTCATTACACTTCTATGTTACATTGACTTCTCATTGTTTGCTTTTCCGCTCCACCACTAAGGTTACTTTTCCTCTAGCATGTCCTCTATTGCTCTTCCCATCTACTCCACTTACATTTTCCTACTTCTGGAGGAAANTTTACTTGAAAATCTCTTTTATTCTCCACTTCATCATTTTCATTACACTACTATGTTACATTGACTTCTCATTGTTTGCTTTTCCGCTCCACCACTAAGGTCACTTTTCCTCTAGCATGTCCTCTATTGCTCTTCCCATCTACTCCACTTACATTTTCCTACTTCTGGAGGAAAGATGAAGAAAAACAGAATTTGGTTAAAAGATGAGAGAAGGAAAAAAAAAACACAAGAAACCTTCTGAAAAACAAGTTAGCAGTAATTAAACACATCTGAATAGAATAAGATCTTAGACCAAGGTGTAATAAATTTTATATTTTTTTTGTTCTTTTATATTTTGAGAAACTAAATGGGTTGAAGAAAAAGCTAAAGAGATTGATAGCTTAGATTTAATTTTTGATATTCAGGTAGGAGTCGTTTTAGAAATGATGGATGTATAATCATGAATAAAGGTTTAAAATATAATTTTGTAAGAATTAATAGAATTGAAGATAGAATTACAACCTTAAAGATTATTGTTAATATTGAGATTTTTAATTTTATAAGTGCTTCAAGTAGGTTTAGATATAGCTTCAAAAAAAAAATGTAATGACCTGGACGAATTAATACAAAAGATACATCTTGAAGAAAGAATTTTTATTGAAGAAGATTTAAATGGGCATGTTGGTAGAATTGTGGATGATTTTAAAAATAGTTGTGATGACTATGATTTTGGAGTGATCAATGAAGGATGAAGAATCAAATTAGATTTTTCTTTAGCTTATGATTTTGTTATTACTAATATTTTAAATAAGAAAAAAGATTGGCATATTATTACTTATAAGAATGAATATAATAAAACATAAATTGTTTATTTTCTTATGACATAAAGATATCATTGAGAATTTAAAGATTGTAAAATCATTTCAAGTGAAAATTGAAGTACCCAAAATCGACTATTAGTTCTAGATTTTAAGATGAAGAATTCGAAGATAAAAAATATAATGAGACATTGTCATAAATTAGGTGAGAGCACCTAAAAGACAAAAATATTTTTATGAGTAAATTTTAAGATTTCAAGATTTTTGACGTTCATGAAGAAATTAATTCTAGATGGGATAAAGTAATAAGCACTTTTAAATAAGTGGTAAAAGATGTATTTGAATAATCAAAAGAAAATTTTTTTTATAAATAAAAAAAAGTTGGTGGTGGAATAATAATTTGAAGAAAAGATAAACCTAAAAAGTTTTGTTATTAAAATTAGTTTAAAAGTAAGACCTTAAGAAAAATAGAAAAAAATTATAGTGGCCCATAGAGAGTATAAGAAAACAATTTGTGATACTAAGAATTGAATTTTTATTGACCTTTATAATAGATTAAATACTAAAGAGGGTGATATATATATATATATATATATATATATATATATATATATATATATATATATATATA
>JXCR01140829.1:32804-48463 GCA_002079205.1 Phalaenopsis hybrid cultivar
CATCCTAAGATGGAAGCAAGCATAAAATATTTTGAAGACTTAAAACTTCTTAGTGATTGGAAAGTAGGGTTAGTGGATGTTAGACACATGTCTATACATTTATCTAGAGAGAGATTATGCTAGATTGTTCTCCAAACAAATTCTATTGATTGAAGGCATGGCAATGAAATTACTAAAATGGTCTCCTGACTTTGATCCTAGTCAGGAGCCCCCCATCATCCCTATTTGGTTCAAGCTCCCAGGCCTGAAGTTACATTTCTTCTATCATCAAGTTCTCTTCACTATTGGTACTACCTTGGGCAGGCCTATGAAACTTGATATTCTCACTTATAATCTCTCAAGACCTCAGCAGCCAGGATCCTGGTGGAAAGAGACATAACAGTTCCTGTTGTAGATGAAATATTTGTAAGGACAACCCATAATGAGTACTGGCCAAAGATTGCGATGGAGCAAATGCCATATTATTGCACTCATTTTAAAATGTTTGGACATTCCAATGAAAGATGTTTCAAACTCCATCNCTCAGCAGCCAGGATCCTGGTGGAAAGAGACATAACAATTCCTGTTGTAGATGAAATATTTGTAGGGACAACCCATAATGGGTACTGGCCAAAGATTGTGATGGAACAAATTCCATATTATTGCACTCATTTTAAAATGTTTGGACATTCCAATGAAAGATGTTTCAAACTCCATCCTAAGACTAAACCTCAAAATTTAAACCCATAGGATCCTACTACTCAGAGGACAGTGCTTCAACCTGCCCCTACAAAGAGCCCTTCCCACACAGATGTTATCCCTGAGCACTCTCCTCCCCAAATGATTGCATTTGACCCCCTAACACCTCTGTGTGGGAAGGGATATCATTTGTGTGGGAAGGTTACTGACGAGATCAAGAAGTGGAATTGGTCCTCTTTTGGAAATTGATATGACAAGGTTGATATTGCTGAAAAGAAATTGGCTGCGTTGGAAGCTGAAGTGGAGAATGGTACAGTGGATGAAGCTGCCCTTTTGGAAGGTGCTGAACAAGTCCTATTGNGGATATGACAAGGTTGATATTGCTGAAAAGAAATTGGCTGCCTTGGAAGCTGAAGTGGAGAATGGTACAGTGGATGAAGCTGCCCTTTTGGAAGGTGCTGAACAAGTCCTATTGGCCACTGATTGGTTGAAACTCTTTCTAAGGCAGAAAGTTGTTGTCAATGGATTCTTTGAGGGGAGGGGCTGTATTAAGTATAAAAGGAAGGGCAACACCATCCACAGAATACAAAATGCTGATGGCAATTGGATAAGAAAACATGAGGGTATTGCTAACAGTGTTGTGACATTTTTTCAAGATCTCCTCACTAATTCCACAACTGTTTCAACACAAGTGGATCCACAATTCCTCCAGGACAACCTGAATTACACTAAAGATCTCCAACTCGCTTACCTTCCTACTGAATATGAAATCTGGGAAGCTTTATGCAGCATCGATAGCTCTAAAGTTGCTGGCCTAGATGGATTTACTTCTGAATTCTATAAAAAAGCCTGGCCTATTGTTAAAGGTGATGTGGTGGCAGCTATCCAGATTTTTTTCCTGGGGACCCCTCTCCCTACTTACTTTTGCTCTTCAAGTTATGTTCTCATCCCCAAAACTACTGAATGTAGTACATGGAATCAGTTCAGGCCTATAAGTCTTACCAATGTCTTTAGTAAGATNTACCAAAACCCATCAAATTGAACCTCGAAATCAATTCAAAATCACTCCAAATCTTTTTCAAATCTCTTGTGATAATCATTTAAACAATATTGACCAATCAATTGAGCTCAAAGTCATGGCTAGCCTAACCCAAACCCAACTTATAGCCATTTTGACCCAAATTGAACCCCTTCACTAAAATTGACTTAGCCATGCCAAAGTCACCAAATTGATGTTACCACAACCACCAAGCACACTCTATTGACCAGGCTATACCACCTTAAACCAACTTGGTGAGCTATGGACCAAGGGTCCCCTAATTTAAGGGATCTTATCCCATTTTTGGNCCTTAAACCAACTTGGTGAGCTATGGACCAAGGTAATTTAAGGGATCTTATCCCATTTTTGGGTCTAAACCAAAATATCCCCACCATCATCACTAACCATTAAAGGTAAACCATAATTAAACCTCCCATTGGCTCACCTGACCACCTCCCCTGCTCTGGCCAACTACCCTACTAGCCGAAAAAATGCCAAAACCATGAGCCACCACCCCTAAATTAAACCCAATTTCAATCTTAGAGGCCAGCTCATCCTAACTGCTCTTCAGAGCTCCTCAGCCCTCCACCGAAGCAGCTCTTTGCACCCATCAATTGGCCCTAGTGGCCAGCCCAAGCTCTATTTAATCAGCCCCCTCTATGGCCAAAAGGGAGGAGTTCTAAATCCTTGGGAAAACTCTGTCAAAATCTCACCAGAGACTCTCCAAGCATCCCTAAGCTCAAGCCAACCATCTTCCGCCTCTAGTTCCCTCTATGAGAGTTCAATTTTGAGCTTAAAATCAGGCCGAAATCAGGAAAAATTCCTCCACAGCTCCACAGTGAACCAAACTCCAATTAATTGTGCACANGAGCTCAAGCCAACCATCTTCCGCCTCTAGTTCCCTCTATGAGAGTTCAATTTTGAGCTCAAAATCAGGCCGAAATCAGGAAAAATTCCTCCACAGCTCCACAGTGAACCAAACTCCAATTAATTGTGCACACACCATCTCCACAGTGAAAGGAGTTGATCCCCCACAAAAGCCCTCTCTCAAACAGCCTCAACCTAGCTCTAGATCAACACCTAAAATCGAGTTTGATCAAAATTATACCTAGACAATTCATCAGAGCTTGACTTCATCCAGAGGTTCGTTGGATCCAATCGAAGCTACCACAACCATCTGATTAAGGCCTCCCCTCTCAGGCAAGGATATTGAGCTCTAACCCTAGCCCGAGCTTCTTTTGATTCTCCATTTGCAATGGCTTAATTTCATACTTGATTAACCATATAGATGTGTTCGCCTTGAGTAGATGAAGGTCTAGAAACAAACCCATGTGATTTGATTAAGTTTAGGCAAAGATCTTAAAGTTTTAGTATGAACAGCTTACGAGTTAGGTCACTTGGGAACGATAACGGGAAGTCGTCCGATCGCACGTGTATCATCGAACAGGACAGACTCTTGGTGCGTGAACCGCGGGCCACGTGACATGCCTAGGTGGAAAGCGCAACGAATGGGACCGCGCCGCGTGAGTTTGGAGCCACCGTAAAATGAGTTGGAGCCGCATAAGATAAGTTGAAAAATATGGATTTTTTTGAATTATTTTCAATGTCTGAACTTCAAAAATTCCTATCTTTCTTTAGAAAAATCATAAAAATAAAAAAAATATATCTTCTTGCTCGGTGAACAGAGGAGAATAATGTGGACAAAAAATAAAAATTATTTTATTATTCCCTGATTTTTAATGAATTAAATACTCTCTGGAGTATTTTCATTCATTATGATCAAACATTGTTCACCATGGCTTGAAATTTTAAGGATTTGTTCCTCATGACAGAGACAATGGCCTTTAATTTTTCAAAGGACAGAGGTCATCTTTATACTTCTAACCTTAATTTTCAAACTAAGGTGACTATTTTGGCTTATTTTAATGATATAAGTTAAAAGATCACTCGAAAAATTATGGGAATAATTTTAGTAGGTTTCCTAATGATCAGAGAAGCTTAAAAAAAATACCATGATTGCTTGAATAATTTTGTAAATTTCTATATTTACTTAAGTGTATATATTTTGTGTTAATTTATGTAAATTATATACTTATCAAAAATTGACAAAATCAATTCCACATTGTGCATAAAAATCATATTTAGTTAGTGTAAAAATTTAAAAATTATTTGGCTTAGTTCAAGTACTAAATTGATCTTTAAAGAAACGTTATATTTTTTTGTAAAAAATAATTATAATAAATTAAATGAGCTCAGAAAAATCATGAAAAATAGTTTTTTTAGTTTCNCAATGCACAACTCAATTGCTGGACAATCTCTTTTTTATCTAATGGAGGCAGAATTACTCTTTTGAAAGGCATATTAACATCCTTTCCCTCATACGTTCTTCAAGTCACAACTATGAAGAAATCCACTCAATTGTTACTGGAAAGAAGCTCAACAGGTTTTTATGGTCTGGCCAAAGACACCAAATACACTGGGCAAGCTGGCAGAAGGTTACTGTTGACCTCAAATTGACCATGCTTTGAGCTCAATTTTGATCCAAATTAAACCCCCAATTTTGACCCTATGATTTAATCTCACCTAATTGAACCATATGATCCACTCAATTGCCTCAATTCGAATCCAAATTTCTTTCAAACAATCCTACACATCAAATTGGACCTTCAATTGGTCTTGATCAAGCCTTAATTTCACTCAATTTTAACCCACATATAAAATCTCCAATTTTGCCCCAAATTGGCTATGTCTCCAAATTCCACCAAATTAAATGGCCTAACCCCAAAATTGACACTCAATTTATGTTAAAAACTCTTAATGACATTCCTCTAGACCATTTTGAACCATCAATTTGGACCTAACCCAACCTTAGCCTAACCTAAACCCAAGTCCAATCCAACACCCCCAAATTGACTAAATTACCAAAACCCATCAAATTGAACCTCGAAATCAATTCAAAATCACTCCAAATCTTTTTCAAATCTCTTGTGATAATCATTTACACAATATTGACCAATCAATTGAGCTCAAAGTCATGGCTAGCCTAACCCAAACCCAACTTATAGCCATTTTGACCCAAATTGAACCCCTTCACTAAAATTGACTTAGCCATGCCAAAGTCACCAAATTGATGTTACCACAACCACCAAGCACACTCTATTGACCAGGCTATACCACCTTAAACCAACTTGGTGAGCTATGGACCAAGGGTCCCCTAATTTAAGGGATCTTATCCCATTTTTGGGTCTAAACCAAAATATCCCCACCATCATCACTAACCATTAAAGGTAAACCATAATTAAACCTCCCATTGGCTCACCTGACCACCTCCCCTGCTCTGGCCAACTACCCTACTAGCCGAAAAAATGCCAAAACCATGAGCCACCACCCCTAAATTAAACCCAATTTCAATCTTAGAGGCCAGCTCATCCTAACTGCTCTTCAGAGCTCCTCAGCCCTCCACCGAAGCAGCTCTTTGCACCCATCAATTGGCCCTAGTGGCCAGCCCAAGCTCTATTTAATCAGCCCCCTCTATGGCCAAAAGGGAGGAGTTCTAAATCCTTGGGAAAACTCTGTCAAAATCTCACCAGAGACTCTCCAAGCATCCCTAAGCTCAAGCCAACCATCTTCCGCCTCTAGTTCCCTCTATGAGAGTTCAATTTTGAGCTCAAAATCAGGCCGAAATCAGGAAAAATTCCTCCACAGCTCCACAGTGAACCAAACTCCAATTAATTGTGCACACACCATCTCCACAGTGAAAGGAGTTGATCCCCCACAAAAGCCCTCTCTCAAACAGCCTCAACCTAGCTCTAGATCAACACCTAAAATCGAGTTTGATCAAAATTATACCTAGACAATTCATCAGAGCTTGACTTCATCCAGAGGTTCGTTGGATCCAATCGAAGCTACCACAACCATCTGATTAAGGCCTCCCCTCTCAGGCAAAGATATTGAGCTCTAACCCTAGCCCGAGCTTCTTTTGATTCTCCATTTGCAATGGCTTAATTTCATACTTGATTAACCATATAGATGTGTTCGCCTTGAGTAGATGAAGATCTAGAAACAAACCCCATGTGATTTGATTAAGTTTAGGCAAAGATCTTAAGGTTTTAGTATGAACAGCTTACGAGTTAGGTCACTTGGGGACGATAACGGGAAGTCGTCCGATCGCGCGTGTATCCAATGGACGGAGGAAATCGAACAGGACAGACTCTTGGTGCGTGAACCGCGGGCCACGTGACATGCCTAGGTAGAAAGCGCAACGAATGGGACCGCGCCGCGTGTGAGTTTGGAGCCACCGTAAAATGAGTTGGAGCCGCATAAGATAAGTTGAAAAATATGGATTTTTTTTAATTATTTTCAATGTCTGAACTTCAAAAATTTCTATCTTTCTTTAGAAAAATCATAAAAATAAAAAAAAATCTTCTTGCTCGATGAACAGAGGAGAATAATGTGGACAAAAAATAAAAATTATTTTCTTATTCCCTGATTTTTAATGAATTAAATACTCTCTGGAGTATTTTCATTCATTATGATCAAACATTGCTCACCATGACTTGAAATTTTAAGGATTTGTTCCTCATGACAGAGACAATGTCCTTTAATTTTTCAAAGGTCAGAGGTCATCTTTATACTTCTAACCTTAATATTCAAGCTAAGGTGACTATTTTGTCTTATTTTAATGATATAAGTTAAAAGATCACTCGAAAAATTATGGGAATAATTTTAGTAGGTTTCCTAATGATCAGAGAAGCTTAAAAAAAATACCATGATTGCTTGAATAATTTTGTAAATTTCTATATTTACTTAAGTGTATATATTTTGTGTTATTTTATGTAAATTATATACTTATCAAAAATTGACAAAATCAATTCCACATTGTGCATAAAAATCATATTTAGTTAGTGTCAAAATTTAAAAATTATTTGGCTTAGTTCAAGTACTAAATTGATCTTTAATGAAACGTTGTATTTTTTGTAAAAAATAATTATAATAAATTAAATGAGCTCAGAAAAATCATGAAAAATAGTTTTTTTAGTTTCTTGTGATCAGGGGCATTTAATAAAAAAAAAATCTATTTTTTTGTGAAAGTATGTCAATTTTAAAGTGTATTTTGAATTAAAAATAATTAAAATAATCAAAATTATCAAAAAATATAAAAAATTGTTGAAAATGTGTATAAATTTTCCCTGATCACATAGAATTCATTAGGATATTTTTCCTAATTTTGCTAAGTTAAAAATAAATTTTAAAAGCTTATAAATGATTTTTACTTATTTTCTCATTAAAATAATTATAATAATGAAATTAAGAATCATAAAAATACAAAAATTGATTCTATGAGNTATCAAAATTATCAAAAAATATAAAAAATTGTTGAAAATATGTATAAATTTTCCCTGATCACATAGAATTCATTATGATATTTTTCCTAATTTTGCTAAGTTAAAAATAAATTTTAAAAGCTTATAAATGAGTTTTACTTTTTCTCATTAAAATAATTATAATAATGAAATTAAGAATCATAAAAATACAAAAATTGATTCTATGAGTTTTATGAACTCAGAGAATTCTAATAAAAATATAAAATAATTTTGATAATTAAAACACTATTTTGTATTTAATTAACTCATTGAAATTGATCCAAAATAAAATAATATTATTAAAATATTAATTCAAAAAATCATGAAATTTTCCCTAAGTGTTTATCTGACTTAAGGAAACATCTAATAATGTTCTCATAAATAAAATGTTTATTTTCGATAGTTAAATAAATCAATTTTAAAAAGTCTGTTTCNTTGAAAAATTAATTCAAAAAATCATGAAATTTTGCCTAAGTGTTTATCTGACTTAAGGAAACCTCTAATAATGTTCTCATAAATAAAATGTTTATTTTCGATAGTTAAATAAATCAATTTTAAAAAGTCTGTTTCCTTAATTTAAATAATTATTTAAATTAAATTAAATAAGAAAAAACAACACAAAGAAAAATCACATTATCCTCTTCTGATATTATTATTAACTCCTGGATATGCCACTCTGAATGCTCAAGTCATTTGAGTTGTGTTTAACGAGTTATGAGGTAAAGTACCCCAAGGGCAAAATAATCATTTTTTATTTTGGTCCTTAATCAAAATTTAGGATTAACCAAGAGAAAAAAATGGGAAAATTTTGATTCTAATGAACATGTTTGGATGATTGAAATACAATGGAACTAAAAGGTAGAAACTCACTCACCACCTTTGCACAACATCAACAAGATCATAGTTCTCCTAATTTTCATGACTTGAATGTCAATTAAGATCAAATGATTCTTAAGTGATAGGCTTAAAATAGAAAATATGATAATTTACTTATCTTGAGTCTAAGATTGATGATGATGTGATCTTTCAATAAGAATACATATCACTTAAATCAAAATTTCGATAATCACCATTTCACCTATCATGATTTTTAAGGGTTTAATAGTGAAATAGGCTCAATGTCTACACTCAATTGATCGGATTTAGAAGATAATATGATTGGTGATTAAAGTCTTTTAACACTACAAGCTTGACCTTAATTATGGACACCACAATCTTAAATGACTTAAACTTGTCATAGGGACACCCACTCACATTACCTTTAAACGAAACATCAATTGATTAACTGGTATCATATCCTTGGGATAATTAAATTGTCAAGTTTCACTAAGTAACAGAATAGTCACACTCCAATCTCAGATGATTAATGGAACAATATGATAAGTCCAAAATGAACTTAGAATATTTTAANATTAAGGGTTTAATAGTGAAATAGGCTCGATGTCTAAACTCAATTGATAGGATTTAGAAGATAATATGATTGGTGATTAAAGTCTTTTAACACTACAAGCTTGACCTTAATTATGGACACCACAATCTTAAATGACTTAAACTTGTCATAGGGACACCCACTCACATTACCTTTAAACGAAACATCAATTGATTAACTGGGTATCATATCCTTGGGATAATTAAATTGTCAAGTTTCACTAAGCAACAGGATAGTCACACTCCAATCTCAGATGATTAATGGAACAATATGATAAGTCCAAAATGAACTTAGAATATTTTAANAAGTTTATTAAAGAGAAAATAAAAAAGTGTTTTTCTCAGAGAAAAATATTCAACATAGATGAGTAAAATATTATGATAAACTTTTCGTGATATTTCTAAAAATACGATCGACTTGAGTGATCTTAATATCATTAATAATAATAAAACTTAATANTGGAGTAAGTAACTCACGGTTGCTAACGAGATTTCTCAGTCAAAATGAAAGTACGGAACTCATTAAGTTGAGTTTAGTAAATTTATTTAGACTAAGTGAATCCGAAAGAAAATAGTGATACCGGAACAAGTGAACAGTAGGATATTAACCGGTGTCGCTCTAATCAACTTTCATATGCACCATAATATTTAAATAACCATGACCCTTAGGGATATTTGATTTGACATCATAACTTGACACATTAAATAACATAAACTTGTCGCGACGAGAAGCTTGGAGCTAGCATTATAGGCAGCACGGCTATCTTCAACAGCAGAACATATCAACATCAGCTAAACCACTCTTTCTTTAGAATTAAATAACCAAGTCATAGGACTTCCAGGTGATTTGCTTATGTAAAATAAATTCTTAATTTTTCTTTTGGTTTTTGTATAGCTCTGTTGTATAACTTAAGCCCTAGCTCATCTAAGGATTCTGAGGTTGTCGTTTGTCACGACCTATATCATCACCTTTTCCAGGTTATTTGTGTGATCGTATCACACAAATGTAAGCCCTAATTAATAAAAATGGCAGGATGAAACATTTAAATATCTCTCCAAAACTGAAGTCAAACCATAGGGTATTTTGGGAAGTCACCGAAGTCCTCTGGGTCTGTGACATCCCGTAGTTATTCCTCCTTTAGATTCTACAATAAATGTTCCAAATTTGNATCAAAATTTAATCACAAACATCACAAAACAAAAATTGCAACTAAATTAAAACGTCTCTATCGGATGATCGTGAATCCCTCGGAGTAAGTAACTCACGGTTGCTAACGAGATTTCTCAGTCTAAATGAAAGTACGGAACTCATTAAGTTGAGTTTAGTAAATTTATTTAGACTAAGTGAATCCGAAAGAAAATAGTGATACCGGAACAAGTGAACAGTAGGATCTTAACCGGTGTCGCTCTAATCAACTTTCATATGCATCATAATATTTAAATAACCATGACCCTTAGGGACATTTGATTTGACATCATAACTTGACACATTAGATAACATAAACTTGCCGTGACGAGAAGCTTGGAGCTAGCATTATAGGCAGCACGGCTATCTTCAACAGCAGAACATATCAACATCAGCTAAA
The DNA here is from genome assembly GCA_002079205.1 of Phalaenopsis hybrid cultivar. Lineage (NCBI taxonomy): Eukaryota > Viridiplantae > Streptophyta > Magnoliopsida > Asparagales > Orchidaceae > Phalaenopsis > Phalaenopsis hybrid cultivar. The sequence goes on from JXCR01140829.1 coordinate 42,899, forward strand.
CCACTCTTTCTTTAGAATTAAATAACCAAGTCATAGGACTTCCAGGTGATTTGCTTATGTAACATAAATCCTCAATTTTTCTTTTGGTTTTTGTATAGCTTAAGCCCTAGCTCATCTAAGGATTTTGAGGTTGTCGTTTGTCACGACCTATATCATCACCTTTTCCAGGTTATTTGCATGATCGTATCACACAAATGTAAGCCCTAATTAATAAAAATGGCAGGATGAAACATTTAAATATCTCTCCAAAACTGAAGTCAAACTATAGGGTATTTTGGGAAGTCACCGAAGTCCTCTGGGTCTGTGACATCCCGTAGTTATTCCTCCTTTAGATTCTACAATAAATGTTCCAAATTTGAGTCATTTCTCTTTCACACCTCTTTTTCCAATCTCGTTGAAAAGTTCTATCCTTTTGACCTCTTTGAAGATGATATTATCTGATTTTTATCAAGAGTTTTCTTAGGTGATTTCGGTTATCTAAGATGTAATNCCTTTCACGCCTCTTTTTCCAATCTCGTTGAAAAGTTCTCTTTGAAGATGATATTATCTGATTTTTATCAAGAGTTTTCTTAGGTGATTTCGGTTATCTAAGATGTAATTAACTATAGATGTGTTCCAGACATTCAAAATTTTCTGAAAGTCTAAATTAAAAATGAGTGATAACCTGATAATATCATCTATAGTTAATTTTGAATGTTGACTATAGTTGTTTAGATAAATTTAAATGTTTCATCCTGCCAATAGATTTCAAAATGGATGAAACATTTAATTAACTTGAGGCACCTTAGATATTATCAGGTTATCACTCATTGGATTACATTTAATAGATTTTATTTTTATTATATTTCTCCTCCNTTTAATTGGATAACATCAAGCATTAGCTTTAAGCCCATATCTTTTTGCTTTAGTTATGGATACTCATACTTAATATTTACAGGACGATGTACTATGGTGCATGTTTTTTGTTGATGATAGTCTTCTAGTGGATAAGACTAGAGAAAGAGTTTAGAAAAAACTTGAATTTTGGAGGTCTACATTGGGTCTAAAGGCATTCATTTGATTAGATCTAAAAATGAATTCATGGAATGTAATATTAGTAATAGTTGATCTAGTGGCAAAATTGTAATTATAAGTGATCAAGACATTAAAAAGTGTGAACATCTTAGATATCTCGGGTCTATTGTTCAAAGTGATGATGATATAGATGGGGATGTTATTAATAGAATTCAAGTTGGATGGTTGGCGTGGGCATTAGGCCAACTGTGTGATAGAGAAGTACCGCTTAAACTTAAAGTTTATAAGATGGTGGTAAGGCTTGCATTGCTTTATGGCTCAAAATGTTGTCCTTTAAGTGTTGCTGAGAAGAGAATACTTAATAGGATAAGTGGCTTGATTCTTAGAGACAAAATGTAAAACGAATGTATCCGTGAAAAGGTTGGTGTAGCTTTAAAGGCAGAAAAGATTAGAGTAAGTCATCGTAGATGGTTTAGTCACATTAAACGTCGACCATCTAAATGTTTTAGATTCAAGTTATGTTAAGAAAGGCAAATGAATACCTAAAATGACTTGGGAATACTGTATTTAAATGAAAATATGACACTCAATAGAGCAAAATGGAGAGAAAGGATTCATGTAGCCCCACTTAGTGGGACAAAGGCTTGTAGTGGAAGTAGTTGTTGTTGTGTTCTTTACCTGAGCAAGGATATTATGATGTGGATCATGATGCAAAGGTGTCACTGTTCCAGTCGGACCAAACCAAGCATTAAGTGATTGAAGTTCCCCACCACCAGCATAGCAGTAGTCTGGGATCATTATATCATTCCGTAGTTCTTGTATCTGACAAATATATTGTTTAGACAAAGGGAAATAATTATTTACATGGTAGAATAACATAAAATTACAACAAAGAACTTGGGGTACCTGATCAAATAAGGGATGTTGAGCAAGATATGTGAGGTTAGCAGAGCTGTTATTAGTCTGTATCCGGTCAAGAAACTGAGAAAAAGTAATAAGCTCTTGTTTCCAGTCTGACGAAAGATAGTTCTTTCCAACCTGCAGTATTTAGCCTTGCTGTCTTTTAAAAAACAAACAGCAAAAAGCACCACCTTTTGCTTGATTGTACAGCACACTTCAACTTATTCATATGCTTTGCAAATTAAATTGATAAAATAAGATAATGTTGGTAATTTATTTAACTTGCAAAAACATAATATCTGCTCACCTTAAAACTGAAGAAAAGCAGAAACGATATAATGAAGGCATATTTATTTCATTTTCTTTTCTTCATACCGTCCGCAATACAAGTGTACTTTATATATAGGTTTCATACAACTGAATGTATTAAGTATAAGAGATAGTATCTTTGTCGACGAAGGGTTGGTTAGGATAGAATGGTGCGAAGGTGGTTGAAATTGAACAGTCCAGATGTAGGCACATGAGAGTTCCTTGCATTGTCCATAGAGGTGACGAAGGAGGTAAAGGCACGTTGTTGTGAGGAGCCTCTTATCACCTCCCCTCAAAAGTTAAGGATCCAAAGATTGGAGCATAAGCTTTTTCCTTAGATGCTTGACGCAATGAGCTGACAAGGCTTTTGTGAAGAAGTCAGCCAATTGACAATACGAGGATGCGTAGGACATTGATTTCCTTTGAATGTATACGTTCTCAAATGAAATGACAGTCGATTGTAATGTGTTTAGCTCTAATGTGTAAGACGAGGTTGTTGATGAGCCATGTTAGAGGTGCTATCATAATCAAGTGCAGTGGGATTGCAGAACGTTATGTGAAAGTCTGAGAGAAGTCAATGAAGCCATATGATATCGGTGGCTACGGAAAAGAGAGCCCTATACTTGGCTTCTATGAATGATTGGACGAACATAGGTTGCTTTTTTTACTTTCCAGAAACTGAGTTTTGACCCCAAAGACATGCAACGACCCATTGTGGATTTTTGATCTATTTGATTGGACACCCAATAAGAGTACAAGTAGGAGTTAAGAGTGAGGTCACATTTTCTTATTGAATGACCAAAGTTTGTTGTTCTTTCTTTGTAGCAAATTAGTCTTTTTAGAAGAATGAAATGCTGAGGTTGGGGATTATGCATAAATTGACATAGCTGTTTTATAGCAAATGCGATGTCTAGTCTACTAATGGTGAGGTAATGGACAGATCCAATTGATTGACGATAATGAGTGACATTATCTGTGGATATAGGTAAAGATGATGTGATTAGCTATTGTGAGGGCATGGGAGTTGACAGGCTTTGCAATCAGCCATGCCAAACTTGTTTAGGAGACCCTGTTTTGGCAAGAAAATAGCCTGTTGGTGTGCTATGAATTTGAATGCCAAGAAAGTTGGAGATCTGAACAAGATTCTTGAAATAATGGTGCCAGAAATGGAGATGGCAGGGGAACTGTTGCATNCAAAGTTGGAGATCTGAACAAGATTCTTGAAATAATGGTGCCAGAAATGGAGATGGCAGGGGAACTGTTGCATGTGAGTGGTATATCATCAACATAAATAAGTAGGAATAGATTGGTAGTAGCTTTGGTGATGGTGAAGAGTGACGGCGCTTGATTGAAAACTGTCTTATAAGATAGGTGGACAAGGTGAGAAACCTCTGCCTCTCGAGACCATGTATGGTTTTGAGAAGCAGAAAGACACGGTTAGGATGTTGATTGTCTTGAAAGTCCGGGGTTTTTGCAAATTGGCTTGGTCCTTCAAAATGCTATGGAAAAATGCATTGGATACATTAAGTTGGAGAATCGACCACTCCGATTGAAGAGAAATGTGTTGAGATTAGTGGAGCCTGGACCACTGTTAATTAAGGTAGCAAATTAATTGTTTATTAAATAATTAACTGTTTTCTCTATCTGGTTCGCACACCTTCCAAATTAAACCCGCCTATTTTAGAAAAAGCTTGAGGAATCCCGCCTGCTTCTTGGATGTCGTGAATCAATTGGTGCCCTTCCTAAATGGGCCGCATCTTGGATGGTTCTTAAAAGCAGCAGCAGTAAACGATTAATGGGCATGAGCCTTCCTTAATCGCTCGTCTTCTAGTTCCTTGGTGGCTTGTGGCAGAAGAGTTACAAAGAAGGCAAGGCTCTCGACCATCCATTGGATTTAGGTGGTGGCGTGCTGCACCTAACTTGGGTTTTTTCTTCTAATGTAGCTCTCGGTTAGAGAGAGAGAGAAGGTGAGGAGAGAGAGGAAGAGAGAGAGAGAGAGGAAGAGAGAAAATTCTTTCTTGTAAGTAGACATGATCGACAGTATAATTCCTCCGTGGACGTAGGCAATTTGTCAAACCATGTAAATCTGTGTTCCGCTATGTTTCTGTTTTGTGAATTTCTTGTTCCAATTTTCACTTTATTGTCGTCATTTTTTTGCACAACAATTGGTATAAGAGTCTTGGTTTAGCTTTTAGGAANATTGGATACATTAAGTTGGAGAATCGACCACTCCGATTGAAGAGAAATGTGTTGAGATTAGTGGAGCCTGGACCACTGTTAATTAAGGTAGCAAATTAATTGTTTATTAAATAATTAACTGTTTTCTCTATCTGGTTCGCACACCTTCCAAATTAAACCCGCCTATTTTAGAAAAAGCTTGAGGAATCCCGCCTGCTTCTCCCGCCTGCTTCTTGTATGTCGTGAATCAATTGGTGATGGGCCGCATCTTGGATGGTTCTTAAAAGCAGCAGCAGTAAACGATTAATGGGCATGAGCCTTCCTTAATCGCTCGTCTTCTGGTTCCTTGGTGGCTTGTGACAGAAGAGTTACAAAGAAGGCAAGGCACTCGACCATCCATTGGATTTAGGTGGTGGCGTACTGCACCTAGCTTGGGTTTTTTCTTCTCATGTAGCTCTCGGTTAGAGAGAGAGAGAGAAGGTGCGGAGAGAGAAGAAGAGAGAGAGAGAGAGGAAGAGAGAAAATTCTTTCTTGTAAGTAGACATGATCGACAGTATAATTCCTCCGTGGACGTAGTCAATTTGTCAAACCATGTAAATCTGTGTTCCGCTATGTTTCTGTTTTGTGAATTTCTTATTCCAATTTTCACTTTATTGTCGTCATTTTTTTGCACAACAATTGGTATAAGAGTCTTGGTTTAGCTTTTAGGAAGAATGATGGTTGGAGATGAAGTGAAAGTATCGGGGATCCAGAAATTTGATAACACATATTTCGGTTACTGGAAGATACAGATAGAGGACTACCTCTATGGGAAAAAACTTCATCTTCTGTTACTAAGAAAGCAGCCAGTAAAGATGGATGAAGCTGATTGGAATCTGTTTGATCAACAGATTTTGGAGCTTATTCGATTAACTCTGTCGAGATATATTGCCCACAATGTCATCAAGAAAAGGACTACTACATATTTCATGACAGTTTTATCAGATATGTATGAAAAGTCATCGACGAATAACAAGGTACACTTGATTAAAAGTTATTCAACTTAAAGTGACAGAAGGTGTGTCTGTCGCTCAACATTTGAATGATTTCAATACCATCACAAATCAATTGTCGACTGTTGAAATTAATTTTGATGATGAGATATGTGCGTTGATATTGTTGACT
>JXCR01140829.1:48498-62963 GCA_002079205.1 Phalaenopsis hybrid cultivar
ATTTGAAGTATGCATTCTTAGGAGATTTATCTACATTACCTGTTATAGTATCCTCAGAATTAACTGATACGCAAGAATAACAGTTTATGGAAACTTTGAAAAAATATAAGAAAGCATTTGAATTGACATTATCTGAAATTAAAGGAATCAATCCTTCAATTTATATGTATAGAATTTTATTAGAAGATCAACATGAACCAAAAACTGATCCTCAAAGGAAATTAAATCTTATGATTAAAGAAGTTGTGAAGAAAGAAATTTTAAAATGATTAGATGTTGGAATAATATATCTTATTTCAGACAGTACTTGGGTAAGTCCAATTCACTGTGTTCCAAAGAAAGGAGGTGTGACTGTAGTAACAAATGAGCATAACAAATTCATATTAACAAGACAAGTCAATGATTTGAGAATCTGCATAGATTATAGAAAATTAAATTCTGTCACCAGGAAGGATCATTTCACTTTACCCTTTTTGGACCAGATGTTAGATGGATTGGTTGGGCATAAATATTTTTGTTTTCTAGATGAATATACCGGTTATCACCAAATACATATTGTTACAGAGGATCAAGAGAAAACAACATTTACTAATCCTTATGGAACGTTTGTTTTAAGTGAATGTCCTTTGGATTATGTAATGCACCTGCAACATTTCAAAGATGTATGATGTCAATTTTCAGTGATTNTAAAGAGGAAAAAAATTAAAAATTTAATTCAAGTAAAGTTTATTAAAGAGAAAATAAAAAAGTGTTTTTCTCAGAGAAAGATATTCAACATAGATTAGTAAAATATTATGATAAATTTTTCGTGATATTTCTAAAAATACGATCGACTTGAGTGATCTTAATATCATTAATAATAATAAAACTTAATAACTTATATCGTCGCATTAGTAAAAAAAAAGTTGAGGAGGCTTTAAAGAAAACCAGGGGTGAAAAATCAGTAGAATCAGATGATATTTCAGTTGCAGTGTAAAAATATGTAAGAGAATTGAGAGTTTATTGGCTTACTAAAGTCTTTAATATTATCCTAAAAACTAAAAAGATGCATGAGTGTAGAAAGTATTTTGATCCCCATTTTTAAGAATAAAGAAGATTCACAAGTATGAAAATTATAGACGAATCATGATAATGTGCGTATATTAAAATAATGAGAGAGCAATTGAACATCTTAGGCTAAGACATGATACAAAAATTTCTCAAAATAAGTTTGGATTTATGTCGGCGAAGTCTACCATGGAAGCTATAAATTTTTTGAGAGGTTTGATGGAGAAGTACAGAGAGTAAGGAGGATCTACATATGATTTTTATTGATTTAGTTAAGGCTTTACAATAAGATTCTTGAAGAGTTTTAGAAAAGGTGTTGATATGATTATATTAAAGTCATTAAAGATAAGTATATTAGAGTTGTTGCTTGTGTTCAAACAAAAATAGGATTGACCAAGTATTTTCCTATTTTAATTGGATAACATCAAGCATCAGCTTTAAACCCATATCTTTTTGCTTTAGTTATGGATACTCATACTTAATATTTACAGGACGATGTACCATGGTGCATGTTTTTTGTTGATGATAGTCTTGTAGTGGATAAGACTGGAGAAAGATTTTAGAAAAAACTTGAATTTTGGAGGTCTACATTGGGTCTAAAGGCATTCATTTGATTAGATCTAAAAATGAATTCATGGAATGTAATATTAGTATTAGTTGATCTAGTGGCAAAATTGTAATTATAAGTGATCAAGACATTAAAAAGTGTGAACATCTTAGATATCTCGGGTCTATTGTTCAAAGTGATGATGATATAGATGGGGATGTTATTAATAGAATTCAAGTTGGATGGTTGGCGTGGGCATTAGGCCAACTGTGTGATAGAGAAGTACCGCTTAAACTTAAAGTTTATAAGATGGTGGTAAGGCTTGCATTGCTTTATGGCTCAAAATGTTGTCCTTTAAGTGTTGCTGAGAAGAGAATACTTAATAGGATAAGTGGCTTGATTCTTAGAGACAAAATGTAAAACGAATCTATCCGTGAAAAGGTTGGTGTAGCTTTAAAGGCAGAAAAGATTAGAGTAAGTCATCGTAGATGGTTTAGTCACATTAAACATCGACCATCTAAATGTTTTAGATTCAACTTATGTTAAGAAAGGCAGATGAATACCTAAAATGACTTGGGAATATTGTATTTAAATGAAAATATGACACTCAATAGAGCAAAATGGAGAGAAAGGATTCATGTAGCCCCACTTAGTGGGGCAAAGGCTAGTAGTGGAAGTAGTTGTTGTTGCGTTCTTTACCTGAGCAAGGATATTATGATGTGGATCATGATGCAAAGGTGTCACTGTTCCAGTGGGACCAAACCAAGCATTAAGTGATTGAAGTTCCCCACCACCAGCATAGCAGTAGTCTGGGATCATTATATCATTCCGTAGTTCTTGTATCTGACAAATATATTGTTTAGACAAAGGGAAATAATTATTTACATGGTAGAATAACATAAAATTACAACAAAGAACTTGGGGTACCTGATCAAATAAGGGATGTTGAGCAAGATATGTGAGGTTAGCAGAGCTGTTATTAGTCTGTATCCGGTCAAGAAACTGAGAAAAAGTAATAAGCTCTTGTTTCCAGTCTGACGAAAGATAGTTCTTTCCAACCTGCAGTATTTAGCCTTGCTGTCTTTTAAAAAATAAACAGCAAAAAGCACCACCTTTTGCTTGATTGTACAGCACACTTCAACTTATTCATATGCTTTGCAAATTAAATTGATAAAATAAGATAATGTTGGTAATTTATTTAACTTGCAAAAACATAATATCTGCTCACCTTAAAACTGAAGAAAAGCAGAAACGATATAATGAAGGCATATTTATTTCATTTTCTTTTCTTCATACCGTCCGCAATACAAGTGTACTTTATATATAGGTTTCATACAACTGAATGTATTAAGTATAAGAGATAGTATCTTTGTCGATGAAGGGTTGGTTAGGATAGAATGGTGCGAAGGTGGTTGAAATTGAACAGTCCAGATGTAGGCACATGAGAGTTCCTTGCATTGTCCATAGAGGTGACGAAGGAGGTAAAGGCACGTTGTTGTGAGGAGCCTCTTATCACCTCCCCTCAAAAGTTAAGGATCCAAAGATTGGAGCATAAGCTTTTTCCTTAGATGCTTGACGCAATGAGCTGACAAGGCTTTTGTGAAGAAGTCAGCCAATTGACAATACGAGGATGCGTAGGACATTGATTTCCTTTGAATGTATACGTTCTCAAATGAAATGACAGTCGATTGTAATGTGTTTAGCTCTAATGTGTAAGACGAGGTTGTTGATGAGCCATGTTAGAGGTGCTATCATAATCAAGTGCAGTGGGATTGCAGAACGTTATGTGAAAGTCTGAGAGAAGTCAATGAAGCCATATGATATCGGTGGCTACGGAAAAGAGAGCCCTATACTTGGCTTCTATGAATGATTGGACGAACATAGGTTGCTTTTTTTACTTTCCAGAAACTGAGTTTTGACCCCAAAGACATGCAACGACCCATTGTGGATTTTTGATCTATTTGATTGGACACCCAATAAGAGTACAAGTAGGAGTTAAGAGTGAGGTCACATTTTCTTATTGAATGACCAAAGTTTGTTGTTCTTTCTTTGTAGCAAATTAGTCTTTTTAGAAGAATGAAATGCTGAGGTTGGGGATTATGCATAAATTGACATAGCTGTTTTATAGCAAATGCGATGTCTAGTCTACTAATGGTGAGGTAATGGACAGATCCAATTGATTGACGATAATGAGTGACATTATCTGTGGATATAGGTAAAGATGATGTGATTAGCTATTGTGAGGGCATGGGAGTTGACAGGCTTTGCAATCAGCCATGCCAAACTTGTTTAGGAGACCCTGTTTTGGCAAGAAAATAGCCTGTTGGTGTGCTATGAATTTGAATGCCAAGAAAGTTGGAGATCTGAACAAGATTCTTGAAATAATGGTGCCAGAAATGGAGATGGCAGGGGAACTGTTGCATGTGAGTGGTATATCATCAACATAAATAAGTAGGAATAGATTGGTAGTAGCTTTGGTGATGGTGAAGAGTGACGGCGCTTGATTGAAAACTGTCTTATAAGATAGGTGGACAAGGTGAGAAACCTCTGCCTCTCGAGACCATGTATGGTTTTGAGAAGCAGAAAGTCACGGTTAGGATGTTGATTGTCTTGAAAGTCGGGGGTTTTTGCAAATTGGCTTGGTCCTTCAAAATGCTATGGAAAAATGCATTGGATACATTAAGTTGGAGAATCGACCACTCCGATTGAAGAGAAATGTGTTGAGATTAGTGGAGCCTGGACCACTGTTAATTAAGGTAGCAAATTAATTGTTTATTAATTAATTAACTGTTTTCTCTATCTGGTTCGCACACCTTCCAAATTAAACCCGCCTATTTTAGAAAAAGCTTGAGGAATCCCGCCTGCTTCTTGGATGTCGTGAATCAATTGGTGCCCTTCCTAAATGGGCCGCATCTTGGATGGTTCTTAAAAGCAGCAGCAGTAAACGATTAATGGGCATGAGCCTTCCTTAATCGCTCGTCTTCTAGTTCCTTGGTGGCTTGTGGCAGAAGAGTTACAAAGAAGGCAAGGCTCTCGACCATCCATTGGATTTAGGTGGTGGCGTGCTGCACCTAACTTGGGTTTTTTCTTCTAATGTAGCTCTCGGTTAGAGAGAGAGAGAAGGTGAGGAGAGAGAGGAAGAGAGAGAGAGAGAGGAAGAGAGAAAATTCTTTCTTGTAAGTAGACATGATCGACAGTATAATTCCTCCGTGGACGTAGGCAATTTGTCAAACCATGTAAATCTGTGTTCCGCTATGTTTCTGTTTTGTGAATTTCTTGTTCCAATTTTCACTTTATTGTCGTCATTTTTTTGCACAACAATTGGTATAAGAGTCTTGGTTTAGCTTTTAGGAAAAATGATAGTTGGAGATGAAGTAAAAGTATCGGGGATCCAGAAATTTGATAACACATATTTCGGTTACTGGAAGATACAGATAGAGGACTACCTCTATGGGAAAAAACTTCATCTTCTGTTACTAAGAAAGCAGCCAGTAAAGATAGATGAAGCTGATTGGAATCTGTTTGATCGACAGATTTTGGAGCTTATTCGATTAACTCTGTCGAGATATATTGCCCACAATGAACAAGAAAAGGACTACTACATATTTCATGACAGTTTTATCAGATATGTATAAAAAGTCATCGACGAATAACAAGGTACACTTGATTAAAAGTTATTCAACTTAAAGTGACAGAAGGTGTGTCTGTCGCTCAACATTTGAATGATTTCAATACCATCACAAATCAATTGTCGACTGTTGAAATTAATTTTGATGATGAGATATGTGCGTTGATATTGTTGACTCCATTGTCAAATAACTGGGATGCCATGAGGATGGCAATTAGCAACTCTGCTTAATAATTTGCAGAGTAAGAAGAAAAAACTATCAATGGAAGAATTGATATTGCAAATAGACAGTCAATTACAAAGCCAATGAGCTACAATTAGAAACATGGAAAATCAATTGGGATGTATTGCTAGCGTACTAAGCAATAGACTTTCAGGAACATTGCCTAGTAATGTTGAAGTAAATCCTAAAGATCAGAACAAAGAGCAAATTAAAGCTATTCAACTNTCATTGTCAAATAACTGGGACGCCATGAGGATGGCAATTAGCAACTCTGCTTAATAATTTGCAGAGTAAGAAGAAAAAGCTATCAATGGAAGAATTGATATTGCAAATAGACAGTCAATTACAAAGCCAAGGAGCTACAATTAGAAACATGGAAAATCAATTGGGATGTATTGCTATCGTACTAAGCAATAGACTTTCAGGAATATTGCCTAGTAATGTTGAAGTAAATCCTAAAGATCAGAACAAAGAGCAAATTAAAGCTATTCAACTAAAAAATGGAAAAGAATTAGAAAACAGAGTTCAACAAAAAGTTGAAGTTGAAAAAATAGATGTGGAAAATGAAAAATCTGGTGAAGAATTTCATTTTAAAGCAGAAAGCCTTATTAAACTAATGAAAATCACTGTAGAAAGACCAACACCTTCATTTCCTCAAAAATTGAAGCAGAAAAATAGAGATAATCAATTTTCAAAATTTATGGAAAATTTGAGGAAATTAACGATAAACATATCATTTGTTGAAGCTTTGGAACAAATTTCAAGCTATGTGAAGTTCATGAAGAATATACTTAATAAGAAAAGAAAGTTTGTAGATAATGAAACTGTTGCACTCAGTGAAGAGTGTAGCGCTGTAATTCCAAAAAAGCTTCCTGAAAAACTTAAAGATCCTGGATGTTTTACAATTCATTGTGCTATTGACGAAAAATTTTATGAAAAAACTTTATGTGATTTAGGGGTCAGTATTAATGTTATGTAGTTATCAATTTTCAGAAGGTTGGGCTTAGGAGATATTTCACCTACAACTGTAACTCTTCAGTTAGATGATCGCTCGAGTATATATCCTGAATGAGTTATAAAAGATGTTTTCGTAAAAGTCGATAAATTTATCTTTCCTGTGGACTTTATCGTATTAGATATAGAGGAAAATAAAGAAATTACTATCATTTTAGGAAGACAATTTCTAGCCACTGGAAGAGCTTTGATAGATGTGCAGAAAGGAGAACTAACTATGAGAGTTAGTGACAAGAGGTTACGTTTCATATTGTAAAATCAATGAGATACCCTGCAAAAGAACAAGCGATTGAATGCTTCAGAATGGATATTAACGAATATTTAAGCTATGAATATTTTAAAAAGACTTTTGAAAGTGAATTTGAAAAGGAATATATGGAATATCAAGATGAGGATAAAATTCATGATGAATCTATGGAAGTGAGTAAAGAGGATTTGGATAATGTTCGGGAAAAATTTAAAATATTAGATCTTACTAAAAATAACAAGAATTCGATTTCATCTATTGAGAAGCTCCTGAACTAGAATTGAAAACACTCCCTACATATTTGAAGTATGCATTCTTAGGAGATTTATCTACATTACCTGTTATAGTATCCTCAGAATTAACTGATACGCAAGAATAACAGTTTATGGAAACTTTGAAAAAATATAAGAAAGCATTTGAATTGACATTATCTAAAATTAAAGGAATCAATCCTTCAATTTATATGTATAGAATTTTATTAGAAGATCAACATGAACCAAAAACTGATCCTCAAAGGAAATTAAATCTTATGATTAAAGAAGTTGTGAAGAAAGAAATTTTAAAATGATTAGATGTTGGAATAATATATCTTATTTCAGACAGTACTTGGGTAAGTCCAATTCACTGTGTTCCAAAGAAAGGAGGTGTGACTGTAGTAACAAATGAGCATAACAAATTCATATTAACAAGACAAGTCAATGATTTGAGAATCTGCATAGATTATAGAAAATTAAATTCTGTCACCAGGAAGGATCATTTCACTTTACCCTTTTTGGACCAGATGTTAGATGGATTGGTTGGGCATAAATATTTTTGTTTTCTAGATGAATATACCGGTTATCACCAAATACATATTGTTACAGAGGATCAAGAGAAAACAACATTTACTAATCCTTATGGAACGTTTGTTTTAAGTGAATGTCCTTTGGATTATGTAATGCACCTGCAACATTTCAAAGATGTATGATGTCAATTTTCAGTGATTTGATTGAAAAATGGATTAAAGTCTTTATGGATGATTTTTCTATATTTGAAACTTCATTCGAAATATGTTTAAATCATTTAGAGAAAATTCTGGAATGTTGTGAAAAGACTAATCTCGTATTGAACTGGGAAAAATGTTAATTTATGATTGCAGGAAGAATTGTGCTTAAGCATGAAATTTTAGAAAATGACATGGAGGTAGAACCTGTAAAAATATAAGTTATATCAAACCTACCTCCACCTACTACAGTAAGAGGAGTTACGAGTTTTTTAGGACATGCTAAATTTTACAGGAGATATACTAAAGACTTTTCAAAAATTACTAAATCTTTATGCCAACTTCTGGAAAAAGATAAAAAATTTGACTTTCATCAAAATTGTCTTAAAGCCTTTGAATCTTTAAATGAAAAATTGATCACTACTCCTGTAATTGTTTCACCGAATTGAGAGAAACATTTTGAATTAATGTGTGATGCTAGTGATTATGCAATTGAAGCTGTTTTAGACAGATATATGATAAAATTTTTAAAGTTATATGTTGTACTAGTAAGACTCTTAATGATGCTCAGATTAATCACACCACCACTGAAAGAGAGTTATTAGTCATTGTATATATTTTTGATAAGTTTAGATCATATCTGATTTGAGTTAAATATGTTGTGCATACTGACTATTCGGCTATTAAATATTTGATGCAAAAGAAGGATGCTAAATAAAGATTAATTAGATAGACACTTCTTATGCAAGAGTTTAATTTTGTAATATTCGATAGAAAAAGGACTGATAATCAAATTGCTGATCATTTATCTAAGCTAGAACAGGAAGAGATACTTGATTTGAAAAGAGAAATTAATGAAATTTTTCTTAATTAATAACTTTATGTTGTAAAAGGATGGGAAATACTTTGGTATGTTGATAATGTAAATTATATTGTTAGTGGTATTTTACCATATGGACTGATGAAACAAAAGGAAAAAAAAATTCATTTATGATGCAAAATTATATTTTAGGAATAATCCATATTTATACAAGCAATCTAAAGATTTAGTAATGAGACGATGTGTCTTCTAAAGAAATTCAGAAAATTATCTAAAAATGTCATGATTCTGAATTTGGATATCATTTTGGAAAGATAGAACTGTTCATAAAATTATCTAAATTTTATTGACATGCTCTATTTAGAAATATTATCCACATGTTGTGATATATATATATCACAATATGTGATCGGTGTCAAAGAGTAGGTAATATTTTAAAAAAGAAATGAAATGCCTCTAAATTTTAATTTGGAAATTTAAATTTTTGATGCATAGAGATTAGATTTTATGAGATCATTTATACCTTCATTTGGAAATATTTATATATTGATTGCAGTGGATTATGTTTCAAAATGGATTGAAGCAATCAATTTACTTAGATGTGATGCTCGGAGGGTTTCAAAATTTTTAACTAAAAATATTTTAACAAGATATGGAATGCCGAGAGTAATCACTACCGATGGAGGGTGTCATTTTAGAAATGCAATAGTTGCTAAATTGATGGAAAAATATAATATAATGCATAAAATTGCAACTACTTATCATCCCCAGATTAGTAATTTAGCAGAAGTATCTAATTGTGAAATTAAGAGAATTTTGAAAAAGGGTGTTAATCCTAATAAAATGAATTAGTCTACTAGATTAGATAATGCATTATGGGCATACAGGACAGTTTATAAGACACCTATAGGAATGTCCCGATATGAATTATTTTTTGGGAAAACATGTCACTTGCCAGTTAAATTGGAGCATAAAGCTTATTGGGATATAAAAAAATTAAATTTTAAATTTAAAGAAGCTGGTAAGAAAAGATTATTGTCATTGAATGAACCTTAGAAAATTAGAAATGAATCTTACGATAATGCGAGAATTTATAAGGAAAAGATGAAAGAATGACATAATCAAAAGATGATAAAAAGAGAATTTGAACCTGGATAGGAAGTTTTATTATATAATACAATATTGAATTTTTTTCCTGAAAAATTGAAGTCTAGGTAGAAAGGGTCATTCAGAGTAATAAAAGTCTATCCTCACGGAGAAGTTAATATTGATGACCCGAGACTGAAAAAATATTTAAAGTGAATGGGCACAGATTAAAATCATATTTTGATGGTCAAACACCAGCTTATAAAGAGATTATAATGTTGGGTCACCCAGAATAAGACTGGGAATGTCGGGCTGACTACATTAAACCAAGTACTTTATGGGAGACGACCCATATATATCGTTATTTAGTTAATTTTAAGCTTGTTGTGTTTGAACCTGGACAGCAAGTTTTATTATATAATACAAGATTGAAATTATTTCTTGAAAATTTGAAGTCTATGTGGAAAGGGTCATTCAGAGTTATAAAAGTCTATCCCTACGGAGTAGTTAATATTGAAGACCTCAAGACTAGAAGAATATTTAAAGTGAATGGGCACAGATTGAAATCATATTGTAATAGTCAATGACCAGCTCATAAAGAGACTGTAATGTTGGGTCACCAGAACAAGACTGGGAATATCGGGCTGACGGCATTAAACTAAGCGATTTGTGGGAGGCAACCCATATGTATCGTTGTTTAGTTGCTTTTGAGTTTTTGTGTTTGAAATATTTTACTTATATTTATGTTTAAGTCTTTATGAAGTCCTCGTTTTTTAGAAAAGTATTTAGAAACATTTTCATTTGCCTAATTTTATAAAAAAATTAAAAATTGTGAAATTATTGGATCGAAATCGAAACGGCGAAGATTTTTAAATTGGCACATGATGCGCCGAATTCCAGAGAGCTAACATATGATGCGTCGCGGTACCAAAAATGACTAAAACGTGTAAAAAGCCAATTTTTTGCGGTTTATTCTCCTTAACTCCTAAAAATCGACTCCAAACCATATTTTAGGGGGGGGGGGAAATGAGGGAAGAGTCGTCATTTTTCAATTCATAAGGCTTCCCACTCTAGAAACTGCTAGATTTAAAATTTTCAACCGGAGAAAGTTCGTTAATTTTGATGCACAGAAATTGTATGATCGAGTTCTAGTGAAGAAGAGGCTTATCAAAGAATAGGAATTTGTGAATCGAGGATTCAACACCCCGAATACTCGAGTAGAAGAGACTATTGCGCAGAGGCGTTGGGAAGTGTTTTGCTACACTACTGCTGTTGTTATTGTTCCCGTAGTAAAAGAATTTTATGCAAATCTTCATGGGATCAACCAAGGAATGATCTACGTGCAAGGCAGATTTGTGCAGTTCACTCCTTAAAAAATAAACGAGATGTTTATGATTGAGAATGCGTTTATCTGTCATTATGCAAATTTTATCCCTACAAGAGATAATATGAATGAACTCTACCGCTAACTTACGGATGAAGATGCGAATTGGGAGGCCAGAGATGATGGAACTGTAAGTTTTCCCTCATCATTTTTAAATCCAGTTTCAAAAGCCTGACATTTCTTCATTGCAGCGAAATTACTGCCCACTATGAAAATCAGTAAGGTAAATAAGGAGAGTGTCATTCTGAATTACTGTATTCAAATTGGAAAACCTATTGATGTTGGAGCTATTATTGTGAAATCGATTTTGGGTTTGATTGTCAATGGATCTGCAACTAGACTTGGACATTCATCCAATATTTTCCAACTGTGCAGTCAATCGCAAATACCTTATGAAAGTTGGGAAAGAGTGTTTCTTCCTTGGAAGCTGATGGATCCAGAAGTCTATTGCAACTGTATTGGAATGGAAGATGAAAATGATATAAATGTGTTGATGGATCAAGAATCTCAGATTTCATCACCTGTACAGCCCTACTATAACTCGAGTGCACTTTTGAAAAAAATCAAGAAGATTGAAAAAGAGATGCAGAATCTCATGCATGTGATTGGGAATATTACTGAAATGTTGGATCATAAGGATTGGAGACTAAAGGAACATTTTGAATATATTGGGCGTATTGAAGATGGTTTGGTACGTATGTTTAAGAAACATTCTTGGATTGAGGAGGAAAATTTAACCGATTAATTTCCATATCGACCCCTCTACAACTTGTATGTGTACTACCAATCTATGAGAGATATTCATGAAGACGATAGTGAAGAAGATATCATAAACTTAATTTATGCACGGAACTTTTGTTTAGTACTGTTTGATTTAGTTATTTTGTTGTGTTGGATTGCATTTCCTTTTTGTTGTCGAACACTATATATGTTTATGTTTTGAATTTTGATGTTTAGATTTCAGTTTTAGGGTGTGGTTTGCTTTAAAACACTGAATTTGATGTTTGTTGGCTTGAAAAATGCTAGTTTGTAATAGCGCAGATTTTATATATAAATGTGACTTTTGTGTTGTTTGTGAAAGTCAGGTGTTAGTGTGATGTTTAATTATGCTTAGAAAGATTTATTTGAGACAAATAAAGATTGACATAAAGCGGTACGGAGCAGATTTCTACGGAAACCAAAATCTGATAAATTAAAGCTCTAGCGGCGCATGATGCGCCAATTTACAAAGTCTTGGCGCATGATGCGCCAAAAGTCCGAACACGCTAGATCACCTAGAAAACCGTGAAAACCCACGGACAAACTCTATTTTTCCTGCTTAAGTCGTCTCCTACCTCAAAATTTTGGTCTAGGGCATTACATTGTGAGCGAAAGAGAAGAATTCGGAGGCTAAAAACCATAGATTTCATTTTCGCTTGATAAGAGCTTCACTTTAAAATTCGGAGGCTAAAAACCATAATTGCTATTGCAGTGAATTATAAGCCAACAAACATCAAATTCAGTGTTTTAGGCTAAAAACTCGATCTACATCACTTGAAGGTATTATGGACCAACTGATGGTTCAACAAATAGACATAATTAATATTCAAACTCAGTTGGGAGAAATAGGAGCAAGAAATGATTATAATGATGAATATCAACAGAGGAGAGTTCAACATGATATTGATTTTCAAAATGCTATGGTAAGACATCTAAGGGGCGAACCTAATGTGGGCTTTCCTGCTTGCCCCAGTTTCACTCCCTATGCTCCTATTCATGATGAAGGAGAAGAAGAAGATTCTGATAATGATGAGGAAGAAAATGAGGATTGATTTTTATGAGTTTAGTTTAGTGTGTTTTGATGTTTATTTGTTATTTGTGATTGTATTGTGATGAACTTTTATTTGAAACTATTTGTAGTAAAAACTTTTATATTGTGTGTAAAGTAACTGTAGACTTTCACTTCTTCTGTATTTTTAGTATTTTTAGTTTAGTTTTTCAGTTTTTATATTTATGTTTTTAATTCTCAGTAAGTTCTTTTGAATATATTATGTTTTATTTAATGTTTTAAAGCTTGTATGTAGTTTTATAGTTAGTGCCTGCAATATACTAGAGCCCAGTTTCATAGTCAAAAATTCTCTACATGTCAATTTTTATTTTCATGCAGTTACTATTTTTTTTCATCTATTAAATTTTATACTAAAATATTTTTAAAATCAATTAAAAACTTAAGTTTGGGGGAAAGAAAAATTTATTTTGAAAAGAAGTAAACTAAATTTTATTTGTCCTCAATTAAACTATATTTTCAAAATTAGTTTATCATGATCTGGGATATTAAGATTTAATTTTAAATGACTATACTTTTGTTTATAAATATTATGGTAAATTTAGGTAAAAAGTTTTTAATAATAAAGGTCAATTTTAAAGTTAAAAATATTTGGTATGATACGATAAAACTGTTTTTCTATTAAAAGTAAAGAAAGTTGTATTTTTGAAGTATTAAGAATTTTAGAGTTTCATATAAAAAGAAAAGAATGAGACTTTATAAAAACCCTAAACTAATATGAATTTATAAAGGAAGAAAAGTATAGAGTTTTAACTTTAAGAAGGGGATAGTGAAATTCAAAATTATTAAAGGTTATCCAAATATAGTAATTCCCACTTGAAAAAGAAAAGAAATGACTGAAAAAATTCTAAAAGAAAAGAAAAAAAAGAGTGAGAAAGAAAAAAAGAAAAAGAAATGAAAAATAAGTGAGAAGAAGCTTGAGGAGATGTCTAATAAAAAATTGGCTTCATTTGAATCAACTTAAGGAATGAACTGTATTTGATTTTCTAAACTTATATTAGAGTTTTAGTAGTATTCCTAGTAAATTTTTCATGAAATTATTTTTCATATGAATGTTATAAATGTCCTTAATATGAAAAATTGCAATTCTTCTTGAAATGAATAGAGATTCATAAATCTTAAATTTGATTACTAAGTATTCCTAGACTTAGAGTTTGAATCTAAGTTATTAAAAGTTTTTATTAAATTTTATTATTTTATTTATTAAACTAAAATATAGAAGTTATAAGTTAATTTCTATCCTAAGTCGTATGTTTTATATAATAAAAGTGTCACTTAAGTTTGGGGAATTTTGAAACACCAAAATAATATACTGTTTTAAGCATATATTTTATGCTTATTTTTTGTGATATTGCACTTTAAAGAAGAGTATTTTCATGTTTTGTTGCAGGTATATCATTTTTAGACATTTTTGAAAACAAAATAGCGAATTTTGGGATTCTAATGCATGATGCGCCAGATCGGCACATGATACGCCGTTTGACAGAGAACTGGCGCATGATGTGTCAAAGACAACTTTTTATAAATTAAGGCGGTTCGAGAGGAATTTTGAGCGCATTTTCAAAGGGATACTTGTTCTACACACCTATTGGAGTAATTCAATGCATCTAGACACTTTATAATGTTTATTTATGAAGAGAAATGTCTCTTGAATCAAATGAC
>JXCR01140829.1:69031-102463 GCA_002079205.1 Phalaenopsis hybrid cultivar
ACATTCATAATGAAAAAATTTTTATAAGTTTGTTAAACTAAACACGAAACTAAACATCATAAGTTGTTAAAAGTTCACATATAATATATTTATCCTTTAAATCTCTAAAAACTCACATGAATGCTTTCATTTGAAATAATTCATTTCATAGGGCAATTTATGGTAAATCATGAAAGCAAGACTGAATTGCAGAAATTTCATTTCTAAAAGGTATAATCAGTGCTTTAAAAGTAGCTTGCATTTACAAGTATTCCTTCAAATACAATGCATATAAATAAAAAGAATATTAACTAATTACTACTGGTGCTTATAAAATGATGTTAGAGGAAGTGTAAAAAACAATTGTGAAATTTCTAAATTCAAGGGTAAAAAAAATCACAAATAGATTAAAGAGTTTTAGGCATGTAAGAAAAAAAAAGGAAAAAAAATACAAAAGTACAAGAAGAATCAATAAAGCAATGGTTCGAATTATATTGAATAAGAAAATAAAAAAGGGAAAATTACATACATAGCACCCAATTATTATGGATTTACATAGCTCACAACTAAAGCTTCATTTTTACACACANATGTGAGCGGAGATTTTTTTTACTCATCCCAAATGAGAGATTTTAATGAAGAGATATCTTGTGTGTTTATCCTAAAGAAGAGACTTAAATGAAGAGAGATCTTGTGTACTCATCCCAGAAGATTCTTTAAGTGAGGAGAGATTTTATCTTTTTATTTTTTTATCTTTCTTCTTTCTGATTGTTAAAAAAAAANGTGTGAGCGGAGATTTTTTTTACTCATCCCAAAGGAGAGATTTTAATGAAGAGATATCTTGTGTGTTTATCCTAAAGAAGAGACTTAAATAAAGAGAGATCTTGTGTACTCATCCTAGAGGATTCTTTAAGTGAGGAGAGATTTTATCTTTTTATTTTTTTATCTTTCTTCTTTCTGATTGTTAAAAAAAAATTAAAGAAAGCAAATACTTATCTTTTTTATTCCTCAATATAGGGTCTTATCCCTCATGAAGTGTGAGGGGATTCTTCTTCCTTCTTTATCTTGCTTTTTCCTTTTGTCTTTTTCGTCTTATCATTTTTTTCTTTGGTTTTTTTCTTCTAATATCTTCATTTTTTGTCTTTTTTTCCTTATTTTCTTTTTTTTTTTTGTGTCTCTCTTTTGGGCTTTCTCCAATTCAGAGTGTTGTTCTTGTTGGAGGCACGTCCACGCTCACCGCACCAATATTGAATCCAAATTTGTCCAGTGGATCGTGCCTAAGGAATAGAGCACGAAATCAAAGAAAAGAGGAGTAAGAGAAAAAAAAGAAAGATTTGCGCCGTAAGGAGCAAAGAAGGGTGTTCCAAGGACTATTTGGCCAATTTTATTCCACATAAAGTAAATGTTACAAGTGAGAGAAGAAGGGGAGATGCTCCCTACATGGGTTGTAAGAGAAAGCCTAGGGACCCTTTTACATATGTCAAGGGTCCTTTATTTACAGAAATACAAAGTGAGGGAAATAGGAGATTACATAAATGCTCTCGCCTTATAAAAGTAGCAGGGGATATTTCGGTCTTTTCATCGCCTAGATCTGAAGTTCGTCTACAATATTCGTCGGAGTCGCTGGCCGGCCAAGAGGTGGTTGACAAAGTGTGTGTGCTGATAGGAGGGGGCTGGCCAACAAGGTACGCGACGAATGGTGGCCTACCAAGAAAGGCCGGCTAACTGGAAGGGCCAGCGTAGAGGGCCGACCGGTTGGTTGACTTCCAACTTGTCTGTCGTGGGCGGTTGGCCGACAAGAGGGTGATCATCCAAGGTGGTTCTGACGACGGTTCCTTCGGCTCAGGGAGGTGGCATTTTCCTTTTAAATGGAGAGAAGGGAATAGGTAAGAGCTAGAAGTTCTCTAAAATCTCGAGATCTCAATAGAGGATGAGGAATTCAAATTCTTCATACCAGTGCCTAACTTCNGGAAGTTCTCTAAAATCTCGAGATCTCAATAGAGGAAGAGGAATTCAAATTCTTCATACCAGTGCCTAACTTCTCCTATTCAGAACAAATCCTCAGATTGCTTTTGGCAAAAGCAGGGTGAAGGTCAGTTGTGGTATGTTGGAGGTGGGTATTCCTTCCAACAAAGAAATGCCAGGTGGCCATAGCCGTCAATGGAGCTAGGTTGAGCGAGAGTGGAGCTACCTAAGGCAGCTGGTGTTGGGCCTGTTTGGGACAGTCTTCAGCTGCTAGGTTTAGAACATTTAGTGTATCTCACCGGCTTGCTGAGCTAGAAAGAACCAAAGCACACCCTAGACAGTGGTGATATACTTAGGCTCGATTGGTTGAGGGTGCTAGATTGAGGCAACCAGACGCCTATTTGAGTCGGTTTGGGTTGCAACTGGGCTAAGATAAGCTCTGCCTACTGGCTGGACCATCAACAGCAGCTGGAGAGAGTTTGGCAGCCAATGTGTTGGACTAGAGTAGGTCTAGGTTGGCTGGCTGCTGTACATTAACAGGTTTGAAGTAGGTTCAAAGGCTCCAATAGTTTGATTTAGGTTCAAGTCATTAATTAGAACCTACTGAATCATAATCAGCATTTATCTTGGATTAAACCTGATTCATTTAAGCTAAAAAAGGCAGAATTTATGCCAACTTTTTGAGATAATGGCCATTGACCTTCCCACTGACTAGTAAACTAACTAATCGAAAATACACCAAGCATTTGGAAGATACAACAGACTCAAAACATTCATAATGAAAAAATTTTTATAAGTTTGTTAAACTAAACACGAAACTAAACATCATAAGTTGTTAAAANAATTAGTCTACTAGATTAGATAATGCATTATGGGCATACAGGACAGTTTATAAGACACCTATAGGAATGTCCCGATATGAATTATTTTTTGGGAAAACATGTCACTTGCCAGTTAAATTGGAGCATAAAGCTTATTGGGATATAAAAAAATTAAATTTTAAATTTAAAGAAGCTGGTAAGAAAAGATTATTGTCATTGAATGAACCTTAGAAAATTAGAAATGAATCTTACGATAATGCGAGAATTTATAAGGAAAAGATGAAAGAATGACATAATCAAAAGATGATAAAAAGAGAATTTGAACCTGGATAGGAAGTTTTATTATATAATACAATATTGAATTTTTTTCCTGAAAAATTGAAGTCTAGGTAGAAAGAATCATTCAGAATAATAAAAGTCTATCCTCACGGAGAAGTTAATATTGATGACCCGAGACTGAAAAAATATTTAAAGTGAATGGGCACAGATTAAAATCATATTTTGATGGTCAAACACCAGCTTATAAAGAGACTATAATGTTGGGTCACCCAGAATAAGACTGGGAATGTCGGGCTGACTACATTAAACCAAGTACTTTGTGGGAGACGACCCATATATATCGTTATTTAGTTAATTTTAAGCTTGTTGTGTTTGAACCTGGACAGCAAGTTTTATTATATAATACAAGATTGAAATTATTTCTTGAAAATTTGAAGTCTATGTGGAAAGGGTCATTCAGAGTTATAAAAGTCTATCCCTACGGAGTAGTTAATATTGAAGACTCCAAGACTAGAAGAATATTTAAAGTGAATGGGCACATATTGAAATCATATTGTAATAGTCAATGACCAGCTCATAAAGAGACTGTAATGTTGGGTCACTAGAACAAGACTGGGAATATCGGGCTGACGGCATTAAACTAAGCGATTTGTGGGAGGCAACCCATATGTATCGTTGTTTAGTTGCTTTTGAGTTTTTGTGTTTAAAATATTTTACTTATATTTATGTTTAAGTCTTTATGAAGTCCTCGTTTTCTAGAAAAGTATTTAGAAACATTTTCATTTGCCTAATTTTATAAAAAAATTAAAAATTGTGAAATTATTGGATCGAAATCGAAACGGCGAAGATTTTGAAATTGGCGCATGATGCGCCGAATTCCAGAGAGCTAAAATATGATGCGCCGCGGTACCGAAAATGACTAAAACGTGTAAAAAGCCAATTTTTGGCGGTTTATTCTCCTTAACTCCTAAAAATCGACTCCAAATCATATTTTAGGGGGGGGGAAATGAGGGAAGAGTCGCCATTTTTCAATTCATAAGGCTTCCCACTCTAGAAACTCTGCTAGATTTAAAATTTTCAATCGGAGAAAGTTCGTCAATTTTGACGCACAGAAATTGTATGATCGAGTTCTAGTGAAGAAGAGGCTTATCAAAGAATAGGGATTTGTGAATCGAGGATTCAACACCCCGAATACTCGAGTAGAAGAGACTATTGCGCAGAGGCGTTGGGAAGTNAACATGTGATCGGTGTCAAAGAGTGTAGGCAATATTTTTAAAAAGTTATGAAATGCCTCTAAATTTTAATTTGTAAATTAAAATTTTTGATGCATTGAGATTAGATCTTATGGGATCATTTATACCTTCATTTGGAAATATTTATATATTGATTGCAGTAGATTATGTTTCAAAATGGATTGAAGCAATCAATTTACTTAGATGTGATGCTCGGAGTGTTTCAAAATTTTTAATTAAAAATATTTTAACAAGATATGGAATGCCGAGAGTAATCATTACCGATGGAGGATGTCATTTCAGTAATGCAACAGTTGCACGATTGATGGAAAAATATAATATAATGCATAAAATTGCAACTGCTTATCATCCTCTGATTAGTAGTTTAGCAGAAGTATCTAATCGTGAAATTAAGAGAATTTTGAAAAAGAGTGTTAATCCTAATAAAATAGATTGGTCTACTAGATTAGTTAATGCATTATGGGAATACAAAACAACTTATAAGACACCTATAAGAATGTCCCCATATATATATTTTTTTTGGAAAAACATGTCACTTGCTAGTTGAATTGGAGCATAAAGCTTATTGGGATATAAAAGAATTAAATTTTAATTTTCAAGAAGTTGGTGAGAAAAGATTATTGTCATTGAATGAACTTGAGGAAATTAGAAATGAATCTTACGATAATGCGAGAATTTATAAGAAAAAGATGAAAGAATGACATGATCGAAAGATAATAAAAAGAGAATTTGAATCTGGATAAAAAGTTTTATTATATAATACAAGATTGAATTTTTTTTCCTGAAAAATTGAAGTCTAGGTGGAAAGGGTCATTCAGAGTTATAAAAGTCTATCCCTACGGAGCAGTTAATATTGATAACCCGAGACTAAAAAAATATTTGAAATGAATGGGCATATAGATTAAAATCATATTTTGATGCTCAAACACCAGCTTATAAAGAGACTATAATGCTGGGTCACCCAGAATAAGACTGTAAATGTCGAGCTGAAGACATTAAACCAAGCACTTTGTGGGAGACGACCCATATGTATTGTTGTTTAGTTGATTTAAAGTTTGTTGTGTTTGAACCTGGACAGTAAATTTTATTATATAATACAAGATTGAAATTATTTTCAGGAAAATTAAAGTCTAGGTGGAAAGAGTCATTCAGAGTTATAGAAGTCTATCCCTACGGAGTAGTTAATATTGAAGACCCCAAGCCTAGAAAAATATTTAAATTGAATGGGCACAGATTGAAATCATATTTTGATGGTCATAGACCAGCTCATAAAGAGATTGTAATGTTGGGTCACTAGAATAAGACTGTGAATATCGAGCTGATGACATTAAACCAAGCGATTTATGGGAGGCAACACATATGTATCGTTGTTTAGTTGCTTTTGAGTTTGTGTTTGAAATATTTTACTTGTATTTATGTTTAAGTCTTTATGAAGTCCTCGTATTTGAGAAAAGTATTTATAAACATTTTCATTTGCCTAATTTTTTAAAAAAAATAAAAAATTGAGAAATCATTTGATCGAAATCGAAACGGCGAAGATTTTGAAATTGGCGCATGATGCGCCAGATTGGTACATGATACGCCTAATTCCAGAGAGCTAACGTATGATGCGTCGCAGCACCAAAAATGACTAAAACGTGTAAAAAGCCATTTTTTGACGGTTTTTGGCAGTTTATTCTCCTTAACTCCTAAAAATCGACCCCAAATCATATTTTAGGGGGGCAAACGAGGGAAGAGACGTCATTTTTCAATTCCTAAGGCTTCCCACTCTAGAAACTCCGCTAGATTTAGAATTTTTAATTGGAGAAAGTTCGCAAATTTTGATGCACAGAAATTGCTAAGGCTTATCAAAGAAAAGGAATTTGTGAATTGAAGATTCAACACGCTGAATACTCGAGTAGAAGAGACTATTGCGCAGAGGCGTTGGGAAGTGTTTTGCTACACTACTGCCACTGTAATTGTTCCCGTAGTAAAAGAATTTTATGCAAATCTTCATGGGACCAACCAATGAATGATTTTCGTGCAAGGTAGATTTGTGCAGTTCACTCCTTCAAGAATAAACGAGATGTTTATGATTGAGAATGTGTTTATCTGTCATTATGCAAATTTTATCCATACGAGAGATAATATGAATGAACTCTACCGCTAACTTACGGATGAAGATGCGAATTGGGAGGCTAGAGATGATGGAATTGTAAATTTCCCCTCATCATTTTTAAATCCAGTTTCAAAAGCCTGACATTTCTTCATTGCATCGAAATTACTGCCCACTATGAAAATCAGTAATGTAAATAAGGAGAGTGTCATTCTGAATTACAGTATTCAAATTGAAAAACCTATTGATGTTGGAGTTATTATTGTGAAATCGATTTTGGGTTTGATTGTCAATGGATCTGCAATTAGACTTGGACATTCATCCAATATTTTCCAACTGTGCAGTCAATCGCAAATATCCTATGAAAGTTGAGAAAAAGTGTTTCTTAATTGGAAGCCGATGAATCCAGAAGTCTATTGCAACTGTATTGGAATGGGAGATGAAAATGATATGAATGTGTTGATGGATCAAGAATCTCATATTTCATCACCTGTGCAGCCCTACTACAACTCGAGTGCACTTTTGCAGAAAATCAAGAAGATTGAAAAAGAGATGCAGAATCTCATGCATGTGATTGGGAACATTACTGAAATGCTGGATCATCTGGATTGGAGATTAAAGGAACATTTTGAATATGCTGGGCATATTGAAGATGGGTACGTATGTTTAAGAAACATTCTTGGATTGAGGAGGAAAATTTAACCGATGAATTTTCATATCGACCCTTCTACAACTTGTATGTATACTACCAATCTATGAGAGATATCCATGAGGACGATAGTGAAGAATATGTTTAAACTTAATTTATGCACGGAACTTTTGTTTAGTACTGTTTGATTTAGTTATTTTGTTGTGTTGGATTGCATTTCCTTTCTGTTGTTGAACACTATCTATGTTTATGTTTTGAATTTGGATGTTTAGATTTCAGTTTTAGGGTGTTGGTTCGCTTTAAAACACTGAATTTGATGTTTGTTGGCTTGAAAAATGCTAGTTTGTAATAGCGCATATTTTATATATAAATGTGAGTTTTGTGTTATTTTTGAAAGTCTGGTGTTAGTGTGATGTTTAATTATACTTAGAAAGGTTTATTTGAGACAAATAAAGGTTGACATAAAGCAGTACAGAGCAGATTTCTACGGAAACCAAAATCTGGTGAATTAAAGCTCTAGCGGCGCATGATGCGCCAATTTACAAAGCCTTGGCGCATGATGCGCCAAAAGTCCGAACACGCTAGATCAACTAGAAAATCGTGAAATCCCACGGACAAACTCTATTTTTGCTGCTTAAGTTATCTCCTACCTCAAGATTTTGGTCTAGGGCATCACATTGTGAGCGAAAGAGAAGGATTCGGAGGATAAAAACCATAGATTTCATTTTCGGTTGGTAAGAGCTTCACTTTAACTTAGAAATTTTTAATTTTCACCATGAATTTGGGAGATCCGAAATTTGAAATTTCTAATGAAAAAGTTTGAAGAAAATGCATTGTGAAAAGTTTATTACCAAATAATCTTGCTTGAAGAATTAGATTTTTTATTTAGCAATTTATTTGGAATTATTTAGATTTTTGTAGAATTTTCAAATGGCTCTCTGAGTAAGAGAGGAAGGCCGTCCGAAGATTTGTTAGTTTCAAATCCCAGCACAGTTACAATACTGAAATGGAGACGAGAAGAATGATCCAGGAACGGACGTTTGCAAACCCGGGTGGCGAGATCGAGAGACTGATTCTCGCCAGAAACAGGGAAAAATTCTGTTATTTCACTGCAATAACAATTGTCATTATAATTCGAGAGTTTTTTTTCTAACTTGAGGTTCACTGCTGATGAACATATATTGGTTAGAGGTAAACAAGTTGAATTTACTGCTGATCGGATCAATACTTTTTATGGGTTGAGGGGTGTATTTTTTTATAAATACGCTGCATTTGTGATGACTGATTCATCACTGGATGAAGTGATTGCATTTTTGACTGATGGAAGAGGAGAGTGGAAGATTAAGAATAGCAAAATAGTTAACTTCCCTACTTCCATGTTAACTATTTAGTCAAAAGTATGGCACCACTTATTTCTGTAAGATTGTTGTCAACAAATCATTTGGTTGATGTTATAAAATACAGAACCATACTAAACTATTGCATTCATAACATGAAAGCAATAGTTGTTGATGCACTTATAGTTCAGCATGCTCGAAGTATAGCTGGTGGTTTGGGATATCCTGCCCTGATTTTCACTCTATGTGAACAATTAGGAGTAGAGCCTCATATAAATGAAGAAATATTACGGCCACAAAATCTGTTTGGGAGGCATATGATTCAGAGACTGGAATCATTTGTTGAATCTAGAGGTGAAAGAAGAGATAAACCCTCTACATCTGTTGCAGGGATGTCTATTTCTCGATCTGCATCACTTGAAGGTATTATGGACCAACTGATGGTTCAACAAATGGACATAATTAATATTCAAACTCTGTTCGGAGAGATAGGAGGAAGAAATGCTTAAAATGATGAATAACAGCAGAGGAGAGTTCAACATGATATTGAGTTTGAAAATACTATGATAAGACATCTAAGGGGCGAACTTAATGTGACTTTCCTGCTTGCCCCAGTTTCACTCCCTATGCTTCTATTCATGATGAAGAAGGAGAAGAAGATGAAGATTCTGATAATGATGAGGAAGGAAATGAGGATTGATTTTTATGAGTTTAGTTTAGTGTGTTTTGATGTTTGTTTGTTATTTGTGATTGTATTGTGATGAACTTTTATTTGAAACTTGTTGCAATAAAAACTTTTATGTTGTGTGTAAAGTAAATGTAGACTTTCACTTCTTCTATATTTTTAGTTTAGTTTTTCAGTTTTTATATTTTTGTTTTTAATTCTCAGTAAGTTCTTTTGAATATATTATGTTTTATTTAATGTTTTAAAGCTTGTGTGTAGTTTTATAGTTAGTACCTGCAATATACCAGAGCCCAGTTTCATAGTCAGAAATTCTCTACAGGTCAGTTTTTATTTTCATGCATTTACTGTTTTTTTTCACCTACTAAATTTTATACCAAAAATATTTTTAAAATCACTTAAAAATTTAAGTTTGAGGGAAAGAAAAATTTATTTTGAAAGGAAGAAAACTAAATTTTATTTGTCCTCAATTAACTATATTTTCAAAATTAATTTAACATGGTCTGGGATATTAAGATTTAATTTTAAATGGCTATACTTTTGTTTATACATATTGTGGTAAATTTTGATAAAAAGTTTTTAATAATGAAGGTCAATTTTAAAGTTAAAGATATTTGGTATAATACGATCAAACTATTTTTCTATTTAAAGTAAAGAAAGTTGTATTTTTTAAGTATTAATAAGAAGAAAAGAATAAGACTTTATGAAAATCTTAAACTAATATGAATTTATAAAGGAAGAAAGGTATAGAGTTTTAAATTTAAAAAGGGGATAGTGAAATTCAAAATTATTAAAGATTACCCAAATATAGTAATTCCCTCTTGAAAAAGAAAAAGAAAAGGAATGATTGAAAAAATCCTAAAAGAAAAGAAAAAAAAGAGTGAGAAAGAAAAAAAGAAAAAAAAAGAAAAATAAGTGAGAAGAAGCTTGAGAAGATGCCTAATCAAAAATTAGTTTTATTTGAATCAACTTAAGGAAGGAACTGTATTATATTTTCTAAATTTATATTGGAGTATTAGTAGTATTCCTAGTAAATTTTTCATGAAATTCTTTTTCATATGAATGCTATAAATGTCCTTAATATGACAAATTGCAATTCTTCTTGAAATGAATAGAGATTTAGAAATCCTAAATTTGATTACTAAGTATTTCTAAACTTAGAGTTTGAATCTAAGTTATTAAAGGTTTTTATTAAATTTTGTTATTTTATTTATTAAACTAAAATATAGAAGTTATAATTTAATTTCTATCCTAAGTCGTATGTTTTTATGTAATAAAAGTGTCACTTGAGGACAAGTAACATTTAAGTTTGGGAATTTTGAAACACCAAAATAATGTACTATTTTAAGCACATATTTTATACTTATTTTTTGTGATATTGCACTTTAAAGAAGAGTATTTCATACTTTTGTTGCAGGTACATCATTTTTAGACATTTGGAGCAAAAATGACAAAAAAGACGAAATTTGAAACCAAAACAGCGAATTTTAGGATTCTAACGCGTGATGCGTCAGATCGGCACATGATATGTTGTTTGACAAAGAACTGGCGCATGATGCGTCAAAGGCAACTTTTTGCAAATTAAGGCGATTCAAGATAAATTTTGAGCGAATTTTCAAAAGGATACTTGTTTTATACACTTATTGGAGTAATTTAATGCATCTAAACACTTTGGAATGTTTATTTATGAAGAGAAATGTCTCTTGAATCAAATAACACTTAGTTTGAATTCAAAAGAGTTGACCTTTGGAGGGAACTTTTGGAGAGGAATTTTGAATTCTTTTTCAAAGGAGGCAGCCTAAGATAAAAGAGAGGACTTCGTAGTAGAGCAAGAGACGAGAAAGGGAGAGAGAAAGTTGGCGTGAGAGGCAAGAGGAGAAGAGATTTTCTTCTACAGTTGTAAGAGGAGAGGGAATGTGAGAGATTTCTTCTTTATTATACTTCTAAGAGAGAATTGAGTGGGATTGTAAAGAGAGTAAGACTTGGAGAAAACTTCTAAGAATTTGCTTGGGAATGATTGTGAGAAAAGTTGTCTTTTATTTCTTTTATTTTGTAAACTTGTTTTTATATATGAAATTTGTGTTTTGTTATATCCTTCTTATCAATTATGAATAGTCATGTTTATCTTTCTCCCTACTTTGAGATATGATTTTGTGAAGAATTGATTTTATTTTTTATGATTTGAAATGTTAATAATTTGTGATGATTTGAACTCCGATCTTCATTTACTTTTAGATCTAGCTAATTAAAATGTTAAAACTTGTTGAGAGACATATGTTCTAAAAAAATATATGATTTCTACAACATAGGGAGAATCACTTTTAATTTCATGGGAGAGTATGTCTTCCATGGGATTGAGTGCAAATAAATAGGAAATATACTGTTGGATGCGGAATTGGAGATTTTGAGGTGACAGATTAAAATCCCAAATTCGGTCCAGTTGATTGGAAACTGATGCGAGATTATTAGCCCTCAAGTGAGGGAGTAGTAGGAGTTCTGGAGTAGCAGCTGGTATCCTCCCAGTCTAACCACGGAATTAGGGAACATACATTAGATTAGTCAATGTTCTTTATAACACTCGGAAGAGGGTAAAGAATAGGATTATTTATATTTGACACAAAATAGTTTTTATATATTTTTCAAATGATTTCAATTTTTTCATAATCCATATACTCATTATAAAGAGGAATGATGTTTTCTTAAATTTGAACTTTCCATCAAAACAAAAAATTTTGTTTAGTTTTCGTAATTTTATTTTTGAAAGTTAATTCTTACTTAGTTAATTTTATTTTTCAACTGCATTTTAAAATGCATTTATCATAGTATTTAATCTTTAAACTTTGCACTTTACTTTTATTTTTGTATTCTTAAATTATAAAATAATTTCAAAAACTTAAAGAGTTTTTCAACTTTCCTGGGAACAACATCTAGGACTCCATTATAGCACTTTATTACTTGAGTGATACATATATTTGCGTTGATTTTAACGGGGATTTAGCAGTTTAAAAAGAGTTTTAAAAGATAAACTATTTTCATATAAAGTATTTTTGTTGGGATCGTATTACATATTTATTATATATCTGTCGTATGTAATTTTGTAATATTGAAAAATATTTGCAAAATTTACACACTAAATCTACCCGCTATCAATGCTCTTATCTTTAATTTTAAAGATGTCCCCTTAACTATCTAGAATAACTCGTTGGATTCAGACGATTCGACATGAAGCTGAGGTTATGTGGGTGCATGAGAACTCAAATTCAGAGAGTGAAGCCAAAGTTTAAAATGGCAAAATCATGAACTGAGGTGTTTTGCCTTAGCGAGGCAAGGCANAGGCGTGAGAGGCAAGAGAAGGAGATTTTCTTCTAGAGTTATAAGAAGAGAGGGAATGTGAGAGATTTCTTCTTTATTACACTTCTAAGAGAGAATTGAGGGATTGTAAAGAAAGAAAGACTTAGAGAGAACTTCTAGGAATTTGTTTGGGAATGATTGTAAAATAAGTTGTCTTTTATTTCTTTTATTTTGTAAACTTTTTTTATATATGAAATTCGTGTTTTGTTGTATCCTTATCAATTCTGAATAGTCTTCTTTATTATTCTCCCTACTTTGAGATATGGTTTTGTGAAGAATTGATTTTGTTTTCTACGGTTTTAAATGTTAATAATTTGTGATGATTTGAACTCCGATCTTCATTTATTTTTCGATCTAGCTAATTGAAATATTAAAACTTGTTGAGAGACATATGTTCTAAAAAGGGATATGATTTCTATAACATAGGGAGAATCACATTTGATTTCATGGGAGAGCATGTCTTCCATGGTATTAGGCGCAAATAAATAGAGAAATATACTTTGTTGGATACAGAATTGGAGATTTTAAGGTGACAGATTAAAATCCTCAATTTGGGCCAGTTAATTGGAAACTGATGCGAGATTATTAGCCCTCGGGTGAGGGAGTAGTGGGAGCTCTAGAGTGGCAGCCGGTATCCTCTCAGCCTAACCACAGAATTAGGGACCATACATTGGATTAGCCAATGTTCTTTATAACACTCGGAAGAGGGTAAAGAATAGAATTGTTTATATTTGGCACAAAATAATTTTTATATATATTTTAAAATGATTTCAATTTCTTCATAATCTATATACTCATTGTAAAGAGAAAGGATGTTTTCTTAAATTTGAACTTTCCATCAAAACAAAAACTTTGTTTATTTTTCGTAATTTTACTTTTGAAAGTTAATTCTTGGTTAATTTTGTTCTTCAACTGCATTTTAAATTGCATTTATCTTAGTATTTAATATTCAAACTTCGCACTTTACTTTTATTTTTGTATTCTTAAATTATAAAATAATTTCAAAAACTTACTTAAAGAGTTTTCCAACTTTCTTGTGGGACCGATATCTACGACTCCATTAGATCACTTTATTATTTGAGCGATACATATATTTGCGTTGATTTTAACAGGGATTTATCAATTTAAAAAGAGTTTTAAAAGATAAACTATTTTCATACAAGATATTTTTGTTGGGATTATATTACATATTTATTATATATCTATCGTATGTAATCTTATAATATTGAAAAATATTTGTAAAATTTACACACTAAATTTACCCGCCATCAATGCTCCTATCTTTAATTTTAAGGATGTCCCCTTAACTATCAAGAATAACTCGTCGGATTCAGACGATTCGACATGAAGCTGAGGTTATGTGGGTGCATAACTCAGAGAGTGAAGCCAAAGTTTAAAATGGCAAAATCATGAACTGAGGTGTTTTGCCTTAGCGAGGCAAGGCATAAGCCTAAAAAAAGAAAAAAATCATAACGTTAAAAATAATTAATAAATAAGACATAAACCATTCAAATGTTGATTTAATTTATTATCATAAAGTTATAAATTGTAGANGAGAAAGAAAAAAATCATAACATTAAATATAATTAATAAATAAGACATAAACCATTCAAATGTTGATTTAATTTATTATCATAAAGTTATAAATTGTAGAATATTAAATATTGATATAAAATAGAAAATCGAATTGTGATTCTAAGCAAATATTCGCTTAAAATTTAAATATTCTATGAGATTCAAGATCCATAGTGGCCTCATCTTTACTTTGATCAACCTCAAATAAATTATCATGTTTATTATCATCCAATTCTATCTCATCTATCATTTTAAAATGTTTTTTTATTCCCTACAACTTTTCTCTTACTACCAAATAAATTAAACAACAAGAAGAAGAAGCAATTATTTCACTAAGCGGGGTCGACTACATGAATCTTTTTTCTCGAATTTGCCCTTTTTATTCATTGTGTACTATTAAATAAATTAAATTTATGATTTAAATAAAAGAATAAATTACTAACATTATCAAGTAATCATATTTAAATTATCTTTTGAACTTTTTGAGGCATTTTATCAAATATCTTATAATATAATATACACTTAAAGTACAATATTTATTGCATAACTTGATAAAGACGTTGGCTTGAACGTCTTAAGACTATACACCTTAGAGGAAAAGAGGTAAGCGGCAATTATATTGAGACCAGAGCATCAAAGTTTTCTTCGTGCGCTTAGTTTGAGGGACGCCTTTAGGAGTAGGCCCTTAAATGCCCTGTTAAACAATGGATATAGTTGAGCTTTTGTCCAAAACCAAGTTGAATGTAAGAACTCGATTGAATAGGGGCTATCCAAAACCAAGCTGAATGTAAGAGCTCAATTGAATAGGGGCTATCCAAAACCAAGCTGAATGTAAGATGCCACCTCACCGAGCCGAAGGAGGCACCGTCGGAACCACACTGGAAGACCACCCTCACGTTGACTGGTCGTCGGCCTGCCACTTGAAAGTCAACAAGTCAGTCGGCCCTTCCTGGCTAACCACCATTGGTAGCCTCTTCTATTTGGCTGGCCCTTCCTGGTTGGCCACCGGCCCACCATCGGCCAGCCCGCCCTCTTGGTCGATCCTTCTAATAAGCTAGCCCTTCCTAGTCGGCAATTGCTTAACCGACCCTTCTAGTTGGTTGACCCTTCCTGGTCTTGGACAGCCACTACCAGCAGGCCAACCCTCTTGGTCGGCCCCCTGAAGTCAGCCAGCTCTCTTGGCCAACCCACTCCAATCGGCTAGCCCGCTTGGCTGGCCACCTCTAGCCGGCCGGCAACCCAACTCTGACAGATCCCATAGATGGACATCAAATCTAGGATGACGTATCTAAGCAAGGAAATGACCAAAGTACCCCTTGCAGCCCTTTATAAGCAAGGACATAATTGCAATCTCCCTCTTCCCTCCTTTTCACTCTTATAAATAGAATACCTTTGATATGTGTAAAAAGATCCTCAGGCTCTCTCTCAACCCCATGTAGGGAGAACGCTCCCTCTCTTCCCTCACCTATAATGTTTACTTTGTGTGGAATAAAAGGGGTCAAAAAGTTTGGAGAAAACCCCTCTTCTCCCTCATGGGGCAAATCTCTCTTTTTATCTTCCTCACTTTCTCTTTCCTTCGGATTTTGGCACCATGACTTGGGCACGATCTACAGGAAAAATCTAGATTCAACATTGGTGTGATAATTGTGAACGTACCGCCAACAAGAAGAGGAACATTCTGAATTGGGAAAAACCCAAAAGAAATACAAAAAGAAGATAAGAAAAAAAAAAGCAAAAAGATAAAAAGAAAAAGACAAGAAGAAAAGGATAAATAGAAAAAAACACAAAATGAAAAAAGCAAGATGAAGAAAAAAAAGAAAAAACCTCTCAAAACTCCACGAGGGTTAAGACCCTATATAGAGTAATAAAAAAGATAAGTATTTAATTTCTTTAAGTTTGTTTTTTTTTTTACGAAATGAGAAAGAAAAAAGAAAGAAAAAATTAAAAAGATAAGATCTCTCATCACCTTAAACCTCTCCTCTAGGATGAGTGCACAAGATCTTTCTTCATTAATGCCTCTCATACAGCAAGAGAACACAAGATCTCTCTTCATTAAATTCTCTCCTCCGAGATGAGCAAATAAAATCTCCCCTTACACTCAACATTGGGAAACCTCTTAAACCCATTTTGAAACTCGACTCATAAAAAGCTCCGGAGGGTAGTTCCATGCTCAGAAGCGACAAGATACGCAAAGAGTACGGAGCATATCACCCCATTATCAAGCTCAGTGGTTACCCTCGTGAAGGCATTGACCAGATCCGCCAAAGATTTGATAAAAGATAAGACCCGCCAGAGGCGAAGTTCCAGCAATAGCAAAAGAGAGGAACAAGGAGTGGCACTTAAGTTGGATAAAATTTTATATCTAAAAATATAAGTAAAACTTTTCAAAAATGACTAATTAAAAGCTAACAAAAGAGCTGTTCAAAAATTAAATCGAGGTAGAGGTTAAAGAGACTATTTTTTGTATTTACGAGTTTTTCATTCATATCGCAGCTTCACTTTCAAAGAGTTAAAACTCAGGAGCTTTATGTATAAGAGAAAATTTTCATCTCGCTGAGCCGAAGGAAGCATCGTCAGAAGCACACCACAAGACTACCCTCCTGTCTACTAGACACCCACAACCACCACCAGCTGGCCGACCCTTCCTGTCGACTGACCATTCTTGGCTGCCCACCACCAGCCGGCCGACCCTTTTGGCCGGCCCCCTCCAGTAGGCCGGCCCTCTTAGTCATCGAACTCCAGTCGGCCAACCCTCTTGGCTGGCCACCTCCATCTGATCGGCCACTCGACGCCCCGCAAATGGACTAGATCTAGGATGACGGATCCAAGCAAGGAAAAGACCGACGTACCCCCTGTAGCTCTTTATGAAGCAGGGCATAATTGTAATGTCCCTCTTCCCTCCTTTTCACACTTAAAAATGGAAGACCCTATCACTTTCTCTTCCTCTCATTCTCTTTTCCTCGGATTTCGCAATGTTGAATCCAGATTTATCCTGTGGACCGTGCCTAAGGAATAGAGCGTGAAATCCGAGGGGAAGAGAAAAACAAAGAAAGAGAACGAGAAATATTTGTCGGGGCGAAGAGAGGTGTTCCCCGAACTCTTTGATGCCTTTTATTCCACACAAAGTAAAATTTACAAGTGAGGGAAGAAGTGGAGCATGGGGGTTGAGAGAGAAAGCCTAGAGACCCTTTTACACATGCCAAGAGTCTTCTTGTAGAACTACTAAGAGAGGAAAATAGGAGACTACATGTATGCCCTCACCTTATAAAAGTGCCAGGGGGTATTTCGCTCCTTCCATCATCCAAATCTAAAGTCTTGTCTGTTGGATCCGTGGGCATCGGGTGGTTGGCCAAAAGGTGGTCTTCCGGTGTGATTCCGACCTTCGGCTCAGCGATGTGGCATTTTCCTCTCATACATAAAGCCCCAGATTTTTTTAATTCTTCAAAGTGAAGTTGCGATAAGAATAAAAAACTCACAAGCACAGAAAATACAATCTCTTGAATCTCTAACTAGACTTAATTTTTTAGCAGTCATTTTTTTAACTTTTAATGAGTTAATTTTTGAAAATATAATCAGTTAAGTTTTCGTTAAATTTTTAGATATGAAATTTTGTCCAATTTAAGCCTCACTCCATACCTGTCTCTTTTGCCCTTGTAGGAACGTCAGCTCCGGTAAGACTCGCATTTCGCCAAGTCATGGATGGATCTTGTCTCTGCCTTCGCAGAGGTAACTGGCGAGACTTGCTAATGGAGTGAATTGGGTAGTACCATTTGCAGACCTTATCGCTTCCAGACAGATACCATTTTCATAGCTTTTCCTGAGTCGAGTTTTGAGACGGGTATAGAAGGTTTCCCAAGGTTGAGTGTGAGGGGAGATTTTTTTTTACTCATCCAAAAGGAGAGATTTTAATGAAGAGATATCATGTGTGCTTATCCTAAAGAAGAGGCTTAAATGAAGAGAGATCTTGTGTACTCATCCCAGAGGAGACTTTAAGTGAGGAGAGATTTTATCTTTTTATTTTTTTATCTTTCTTCTTTCTGATTTGTTAAAAAAATTAAACAAAGAAAATACTTATCTTTTTTATTCCTTGAGATAGGGTCTTATCCCTCATGAAGTGTGAGGGGATTCTTCTTCCTTCTTCATCTTGCTTTCTCCTTGTCTTTTTCGTCTTATTATTTTCTTCATTGGTTTTTTTCTTCTAATATCTTAATTTTTTGTCTTTTTTTCCTTTTTTTCTTTTTTTGGTCTCTCTTTTGGGCTTTCTCCAATTCATAGTGTTGTTCTTGTTGGCGGCACGTCCACGCTCACCACACCAATATTGAATCCAAATTTGTCCAGTGGATCGTGCCTAAGGAATAGAGCACGAAATCGAAGAAAAGAGGAGTAGGAGAGAAAAAAAGAAAGATTTGCGTCATAAGGAGCAAAGAAGGGTGTTCCCCGAACTATTTGGCCAATTTTATTCCACATAAAGTAAATGTTACAAGTGAGAGAAGAAAGGGAGATGCTCCCTACATGGGGGTTGTAAGAGAGAGCCTAGGGACCCTTTTACACATGTCAAGGGTCCTTTATTTATAGAAATACAAAGTGAGGGAAATAGAAGATTACATAAATGCTCTCGCCTTATAAAAGTAGCAGGGGATATTTCCGTCTTTCCATCTCCTAGATCTGAAGTCCATCTACAGTATTCGTTGGAGTAACTGGCCGGCCAAGAGGTGGTCGACAAAGTGCGTGTGCTAACAGGAGGGGGCTGGCCAACAAGGTAGGCGGCGAATGGTAGCTTGCCAAGAAAGCCCAGCTAACTGGAAGGGCCAGCCTAGAGTGCCGACCGGTTGGTTGACTTCCAACTTGCCTCCATGGGCGGTTGGCCGACAAGAGGGTGATCTTCCAAGGTGGTTCCGACGGCGCTTCCTTCTGCTCGGGGAGGTGGCATTTCCCTTTTAAATGGAGAGAAGGGAATAGGGAAGAGCTGGAAGTTCTCTAAAATCTCGAGATCTCAATAGAGGATGAGGAATTCAAATTCTTCATACCAGTGCCTAACTTCTCCTATTCAGAACAAATCCTCAGATTGCTTTCGGCAAAAGCTAGGTGAAGGTCAGTTGTGGTAGGTTGGAGGTGGGTATCCTTTTCAACAAAGGAATGCCAGGTGGCCATAGCCGTCAATGGAGCTAAGTTGAGCGAGAGTGGAGCAACCTAAGGCAGCTGGTGTTGGGCCTGTTTTGGACAGTCTTCAGCTGCTAGGTTTAGAACATTTAGTGTATCTCACCGGCTTGCTGAGCTAGAAAGAACCAAAGCACACCCTAGACAGTGGTGATATACTTAGGCTTGAGTGCTAGATTGAGGTAACCAGACGCCTACTTAATTCGGTTTGGGTTGCAACTGGGCTAAGATAAGCTCTGCCTACTGGCTGGACCATCAACAGCAGCTGGAGAGAGTTTGGCAGCCAATGTGTTGGACTAGAGTATGTCTAGGTTGGCTGGCTGCTGTACAATAACAGGTTTGAAGTAGGTTCAAAGGCTCCAATAGTTTGATTTAGGTTAAATTCATTAATTAGAACCAACTGAATCATAATCAGCCTTTATCTTGGATTAAACCTGATTCATTTAAGCTAAAAAAGGCAGAATTTATGCTTACTTTTTGAGATAATGGCCATTGACCTTCCCACTGACTAGTAAACTAACTCATCGAAAATACGCCAAGCATTTGGAACCTACAACAGACTCAATACATTCATAATGAAAAAAATTTTATAAGTTTGTTAAACTAAACACGAAACTAAACATCATAAGTTGTTAAAAGTTCACATATAATATATTTATCCTTTAAATCTCTAAAAACTCACATGAATGCTTTCATTTGAAATAATTCATTTCATAGGGCAATTTATGGTAAATCATGAAAGCAAGACTGAATTGCAGAAATTTCATTTCTAAAAGGTATAATCAGTGCTTTAAAAGTAGCTTGCATTTACAAGTATTCCTTCAAATACAATCCATATAAATAAAAAGAGTATTAACTAATTACTACCGGTGCTTATAAAATGATGTTAAAGGAAGTGTAAAAAACAATTCTGAAATTTCTAAATTCAAGGGTAAGAAAAATCACAAATAGATTAAAGAGTTTTAGGCATTTAAGGAAAAAAAAGGAAAAAAAATACAAAAGTACAAGAAGAATCAATAAAGCAATGGTTCGAATTATATTCAATAGGAAAAAAAAAGGGAAAATTACATACATAGCACCCAATTATTATGGATTTATATATCTCACAACTAAAGCTTCATTTTTACACACATAGAACTTTACCTTTGGATGAAAAATAGATTTGACTATTAAAAAGTGATAATGAGTGCTACTTCATATATGTATTTATAATTATTAATGTTTTAGTGTGAGAGGTAAATCTGAAAGTTTTGGATGCTATGTATGTAAAAGCCCCAATAAAAAAGCGTTGCTAAAAACAAATTGAGTTCAATTAGGTAAACAAAATTTAAAGCATAGATCTCTATAGGAATAGGGGCAAGCAAGAAAGCACAAATGGTGAATACAAATATTGGCATGATGATATTTGTTGTTATTGGCAACAATACATTCATCTTTTAAACCTAAATACAGTCTATATGTTGGGTTAGTCAACAACACCTAAAATCGTCAATTTTTTCAATAAAAAAAAGTCTTTAGCGGCTTCCCTTCCATATGCTACGAATTCATGGTATAGAAGTTCCCTCAAGGAAGATTACTCATTTATTCTTTCATCAAGTACATCAGACTATATGATTAATGATGCACAGCATCATAAATTGATATGATAATTGTATAAGCACGCTAAAGCTACAACAAAACTTGATAATAATCGTGTTGTAAATTTCTCAATGCAGAAAATGTGGTGTTAAACTTTAAGAATAAAATCATAAATAATTATCCATGACATCTGTCATCACTTCTTATAAGTTTATCGCATCGGGTAAAGATTTAAAAGGAAAGGATATTCACCTCAACAGGAACAGTTCGATCACCTGCAATACGTTTCAGATAGTCAACATCCCTCCACTTTGTCAGAGCAGGCCAATGATCAATGTAATTACTAATTATAACTGGATAGCTGCGCAGAAAGTAATCACGAACAAAAGTCTCCAATGAAGGTGAAGGTTGTTTCTCAACAGCCTTGCATGCCAATGATCTGCTAGGCAGAATTTGGCGCACCTATGAAGAAGCATAATGAGCTAAGTAGAAATGAGGAAAAGTGAAAGCTACAAAATTCTCAAAAATATGCATGTCATCTAGAACTAGTCATAATTTGTGCTCTTCATGCCAAATTAATTGCAAACTGATTTTAAAAATCTCGATGTTTTAATATTATATTCCCATTATGCTATATTTTGATATTTGTAGCAATCAGATTATTAAGTGTAAAGTTTAATTTCATAGAACATGCTGGATAAAAATTGACTTCAGATTATTAAGTGAAGCTTAATTAAATACACAATTCTTATATATCATATCCAAGTACTAAATTAAGAGATAGTTGCATTATATTCAGGCACCCGAAAGAAAGAAAGAGACGGAGAAGCTCTTACAATAAAAAAATCAAGATAGAAAAGTAGGAAATTTTTCTTATTCTCCAACTTCAGCTTTCATATTCACAATAGGTGGTTGTGCTTCTTGATTTGTAATATAGACAGTGGTATATTTGACATTATTCATATAAAGTACAATTTCTCTCCATATAACTCTTTTAAAGATTAATAGAATATTGAATTTTTGTGTGGTCATGCTCATATGTCAAGCTCATAAGATCATAAAAATTTGTTTCTACTATTTTGAGAACTTCTACGCATTTGTTCGTACAGCTCCATTTGGATTTTTTTCAAAGTTTTATCACTAACCTAACATATTTGAGCTTTTATTTTTTTCTTGGAACCTCATAGTTGCCCTTCAAAAGTTCTTAACATGGTAAAAGGAGAAAGAACAACTAAGATCAAAAGTATTGACCTTTGAGACGCATTGGAATGACAAAGCGAGATTGTAATAGCTAGGATTCTTATAAAGCATTACGGTTTAAGCCTAAACCATATATCGTANTTACATACATAGCACCCAATTATTATGGATTTACATAGCTCACAACTAAAGCTTCATTTTTACACACANATCTTGAAAGCTTTGTTTTGTCTCTACTTAATCCTTCCAATAATATTGAGATAAATCAAGAAAAATTGACATTGGAAGCTGTTTTAATTAGTGATCATGTTAACTTGGTTTCATCTCATGTTTTACTTGATACTAATGCTAATGATAGCACTGTTTCAATTTCTGTTAATATTGAGACTGGTGTGGGTAGCACAACTATTATGATAGGAAATTCTATTAATAATTCTAATATTAGTGATAGCATTGTTAATGCTCAGAATTTTATTAATGATATGACTGGAGATTTTTTTCCTAACATGTTTAATTGTGCTCTAAATGATGTTTTTGTCTCGTTGCCNGCGGATTTAACAAAAGCAAATCCTCCTTCCTCCGTTATCCTGCGGAGTAGAAGACCGCGGCGGTCATCATCGATCATTACAAGCGGAAGCTCCCCTGCAGGCGGCGGAGAAGGAAGAGCGTCTGAAGAGCCGAGCTCGTCTCCCATTGGACTGGGAAGAGAAAAGCAGAGAAGAGTATCCAACGATGAAAGCGGAAAAGCAAAAGCGCTAAAAAGTGCAATTGGTCATGGAGATATTTTTGCCCGAGGTAGAAATAGATGGCGTCACCAGTACGTATCGTTGTATCGAAGGTCACCGGCGATAAATTTGGGCTCCTAAATTAGCGGGCTGGGGCAGGGCCAAAAAGGCTTGATAGATTGGCTACCCATTGGATGCGATAAAAGTTAAATAATATTAATAAAAGAATTGATCATGAGCAGCTTATAATTTATTAAAATAATTATTTATTTTTATAATTAATATGAACATTTTTTGTTCCTAGCTGTGTCTGATGAATAAGAATCAACTCTAAGGACAATTTTAGGGTTTCATTTGGAGGAGTCGCTTCCTTTGCTCGGGAAAGTTTCTTCCTCTTATTTGTTTTAATGTTTTGTGGTTTTGAATCATTTATTTATCTTTGTTCGCTTCTAAGTTTCATTTTATCTTCCATTTATTTGCTTTTCCTTATCTTGAGGAGAAGATTTTTAGGGTTATTTAGTAGTTTTTATTCTTAGATTTAATATTCCTTTNCTTTATGGTTTTGAATCCTTCCTCTTATTTGTTTTAATGCTTTATGGTTTTGAATCATTTATTTATCTTTGTTCCTTCTAAGTTTCATTTTATCTTCCATTTATTTCCTTTTCCTTATCTTGAGGAGAAGATTTTTAGGGTTATTTAGTAGTTTTTATTCTTAGATTTAATATTCCTTTATTTTCTTCTCTTAGAAAACTCTTTTTTTTTTCTTTTCATGTTAATGCATTTGCCCACTTTTTTGGGTCACAAATGGATTCATGTAGCTATTGATAATTTAACATCTAATTTTTTTAGCCTTTCTTTGGTCAAAGTTAACATTTAAATAAATGTTAATTCCTCACTTCCTGATTTCATTCCTNTTTAATGCATTTGCCCATTTTTTTGGGTCACAAATGGATTCATGTAGCTATTGATAATTTAACATCTAAATTTTTTAGCCTTTCTTTGGTCAAAGTTAACATTTAAATAAATGTTAATTCCTCACTTCCTGATTTCATTCCTTTGAATATTAAAGGACAGGATTTTAAATTCATGTTATTTATAAATGGAAATCATCTCCCTATAAGACATGGTGTAAATTTACTCGTGATCCTCAACCTTCTTCTAAGATTGTGATTAATTAGCCTAATATTATTGCTCATATTTATAATGGAACAAGTAACAATAGAAATCT
Source organism: Phalaenopsis hybrid cultivar (assembly GCA_002079205.1). Lineage (NCBI taxonomy): Eukaryota > Viridiplantae > Streptophyta > Magnoliopsida > Asparagales > Orchidaceae > Phalaenopsis > Phalaenopsis hybrid cultivar. The sequence continues at coordinate 92,906 of JXCR01140829.1, forward strand.
TAGTAATTAAGGATTTCAAAGAAGAGTAGACCTCCTTTTCCTGTTAGGGTTTCTACTGTCCATAATATTTTTACTACTTCAGATTTAAATATTTTTGCTAAAGCTTAATCTAATAGCATTGATAATGACGGTAATGTTGTTGCTCATCCTATTGAATCAAATGATGTTCCTAATGCTATTGTTAGTCTTGAAAGCTGTGTTTTATCTCTACTTAATCCTTCCAATAATATTGAGATAAATCAAGAAAAATTGACATTGGAAGTTGTTTTAATTAGTGATCATGTTAACTTGGTTTCATCTCATGTTTTACTTGATACTAATGCTAATGATAGCACNTCTAATCCTCTTTTAACAAGTGGATTTCAACCTAAGTTCACCACTAAGTCCTTAAGATTTAATCTTAATCCTCTTTTAACATGTGGATTTCAACTTAAGTTCACCACTAAGTCCTTAAGACCTAAGTGAATATATTAAGTATGATTTTTTTTTTAAAAAAGATTTAAAATTTTAAGTGATCATTATCAAGATCATTCAAACATCATTTTGATTATAAGGGTATGAAATTATTGATTTTTCCAAAATTATACCCCTAAATTCAAAAGTCATTTTTGATTAATGAAGTTTTCCCAAAATTATGATAATTATGGGAATTATCTCTTAATTTGGCAAAATGAAATGAGTTTCTACCATTAAGCCCATTATATTATTCTTTTTATCTTGTAATTTGGTAAAGTGATGTAGGTTTCTACCAATTAAGCCCATGTGAGTTTCTACCATTAAGCCCATTTTTAATTGCAAATCATTAAATGAGTTGATTAAATTTAGAAAGAAATGATATGGGTTTCTACCAATTAAGCCCATTTTTGGTTGCAAACCATTAAATGAGTTGATTAATATCAGANACGCATTTGTTTGTACATCTCCATTTGGATTTTTTTCAAAGTTTTATTACTAACCTAACATATTTGAGCTTTTAATTTTTTCTTGGAACCTCATAGTTGCCCTTCAAAAGTTCTTAACATGGTTAAAGGAGAAAGAACAACTAAGATCAAAAGTATTGACCTTTGAGATGCATTGGAAAAATATGACAAAGCGAGATTGTAATAGCTAGGATTCTTATAAAGCATTACGGTTTAAGCCTAAACCATATATCGTACTGTCGCATTCAATCAAAGCTGGAATAATAAGAAGTTCAAGCGACCCATGTAATCCTCCAAAATGAAGCAAAATTAAATTCCGTGGAATTAAAAAACCAATTTAGATTAGTAGAATACAAAGATACTCCTGCCAATATCACTCAGGCGTACATAAAACTCGCAGTAAACTGAATAAAATCCACAGGGCCAAAAAGAAGAAAAAATTTTAGAAAAGACGAAACAACCTACGAAAACTTCAATTCCACGAAAAATAAATCTGTCATACGGCTTCTGAAAAATTATCTAACCTAGTCAACCCTGGAGTGACCCCACCACAAAAGGTCAACATTCTGAAACGCTATAAATAAGCATCCTTATAAGGCAGAGTTACATGAACTAGAAAATACGGATTCAATTCACCTCATGTAAGTCCCAGCTCCTGCTCTCCATCCCCCATCCGTTGCATTTCCTGGAACACTCCACCTCGTTCGGTGCGGACATCATTGCGATCTTCCGCACGGCTACTTCGAGTTCTTGGCGGAGTAACGGGCCGCCCATGATAAGTCCCATATCAAGCACCCGGAGCGCTTCCTTCNCGGCAATAAATAAGCATCCTTATAAGGCAGAGTTACAGGAACTAGAAAATACGGATTCAATTCACCTCATCTAAGTCCCAGCTCCTGCNCATTCTGAAAGGCAATAAATAAGCATCCTTATAAGCAGAGTTACAGGAACTAGAAAATACGGATTCAATTCACCTCATCTAAGTCCCAGCTCCTGCTCTCCATCCCCCATCCGTTGCTTTTCCTGGAACACTCCACCTCGTTAGGTGCGGACATCATTGCGATCTTCCGCACGGCAACTTCGAGTTCTTGGCGGAGTAACGGGCCGCCCATGATAAGTCCCATATCAAGCACCCGGAGCGCTTCCTTCAGGTCGCCAGCGCTGGACCGGATGTCCGCCACAAGAAGACTGGCCATCGCATAGGCGTCTCGCCATGTAGGCACCACTTCATTCCATGGACCCGAGTGTAACTGTTCCCAAGCCATCTCCCGCGCTGCCTCCGCCGATCTAAGATCGCCGGCGGCCGCAAGCTCAACGGATTTAACAAAAGCAAATCCTCCTTCCTCCGTTATCCTGCTGAGTAGAAGACCGCGGCGGTCATCATCGATCATTCCAAGCGCAAGCTCCCCTGCAGGCGGCGGAGAAGGAAAAGCGTCAGCAGAGCCGAGCTCGTCTCCCATTGGCCTGGGAAGAGAAAAGCAGAGAAGAGTATCCAACGATGAAAGCGAAAAAGGAAAAGCGCTAAAAAGTGCAATTGGTCATGGAGATATTTTTGGCCGAGGTAGAAATAGATCGCGTCACCGGTACGTATCGTTGTATCGAAGGTAACCGGCCATAAATTTGGGCTCCTCAATTACGGGCCGGGGCACTGAAAATATTTGCCTAGATAAGACCTTGTGTATATCTTGGGATTATTTAGGGAGTACAGGGGAATTATATTGAAATTATGCCTCTTTATAACTTCCCTGTAACCTCCATAAAACCTACAAATGAGTTTCACGTTTCTATAATTTCATGAGAACAAATAAGTTACACGGAGGTTATAAGGGAGTTACACGGATGTTACAGGGGATATAAACCGGATATAATCCTCTTATATCCCGTAAATAATCCCTGATGTACGCAGTGCTGCGTACATCTTATGTAAGCAAATATTTTCTCTGGGGTAGGGTCAAAAAGGCCTGATAGATTGGCTACCCATTAGATGCGATAAAAGTAAAATAATATTAATAAAAGAATTGATCATGAGCAGCTTATAATTTATTAAAATAATTATTTATTTTTAGAATTAATATAAACATTTGTTGTTCCTAGCTGTGTCTGATGAATAAGAATCAACTATAAGGACTATTTTAGGGTTTCATTTGGAGGAGTTGCTTCCTTTGCTCGAGAAAGCTTCCTTTGCTCGAGAAAGTTTCTTCCTCCTATTTGCTTTAATGCCTTATGGTTTTGAATCATTTATTTATCTCTGTTCGCTTCTAAGTTTCATTTTATCTTCCATTTATTTCCTTTTCCTTATCTTGAGGAGAAGATTTTTTGGGTCTTTTAGTAGTTTTTATTCTTAAATTTAATATTCCTTTATTTTCTTCTCTTAGAAAACTCCTTTTTTTTTCGTTTTAGGGCATTTGCCCATTTTTTGGGGTCGCAAATGGATTCATTTAGCTATTGATAATTTAACATCTAAATTTTTTAGGCTTTCTTTGGTCAGAGTTAACATTTAAATAAATGTTAATTCCTCACTTCCTGATTTCATTCCTTTGAATATTAAAGGACAAGATTTTAAATTACACGTCATATATAAATGTAAATCTTCTCCCTATAAGACATGGTGTAAATTTACTCATGATCCTCAACCTTCTTCTAAGATTGTGATTAATCAGCTTAATATTATTGCTCATATTTATAAAGGAACAAGTAACAATAGAAATTTTAGTAATTAAGGATTTCAAAGAAGAGTAGACCTCCTTTTTTAGTTAGGGTTTCTACTATCCATAATATTATTACTACTTCAGATTTAAATATTCTTGCTAAAGCTTTATCTAATAGTATTGATAATGACGGTAATGTTGTTGTTCATCCTATTGAATCAAATGATGTTCCTAATGCTATTGTTAATCTTGAAATCTTTGTTTTATCTCTAATTAATCCTTCCAATAATATTGAGATAAATCAAGAAAAATTGAAACTGGAAGCTGTTTTAATTAGTGATCATGTTAACCTGGTTTCATCTCATGTTTTACTTGATACTAATGCTAATGATAGCACTGTTTCAACTTTTGTTAATATTGAGACTGGTATGGGCAACACAACTATTATGACGGGAAATTCTATTAATAATTCTAATATTAATGATAGCATTGTTAATGCTCAGAATTTTATTATTGAATTACTCATAATGATATGACTGGAGATTTTTTTCCTAACATGTTTAATTATGCTCTAAATGATGTTTTTGTCTCGTTGCCTTCTACTTCTAGTGCTAAAAAAGGTAAAACCAGAATGGTTAATTCTATGCATTTGTTTTCTCTTATGTTTCTTTTTACCTTCTTGTTGGTTTTTATGTTTTATCCTAATATTTTAACTTGAAATGTTCGTATGTTTGGTAATGATATATGTGTTACTGATTGTAAAAGGATTGATTTTTTAGAATCATGCTCATTTAATTATCCTTATAGAAACTATGTTTTATTTTTCATATATATCTGATGTTTTTTTATATTAATAAGTTTAGACTTTTCAATAATGAGGGAAGTGTGAATAATTTTGACATTCATGATAATTGTCATATTTGAATTAAATGGAATGTTGAGATTCTTTCTTTTACTGTTTTAAAAATCAAATATCAATACATTCATGGCTATGTTCCTTTCTCTTCTTCTATTAAGTTTTTTATTACTTTTATTTATATTGATAACCATGCTTTTGTTAGAAAGGATCTTTGGATTTCTATTGTTTATCTTGATAATAGTATTAATGATCATTGGCTTGTGTTGGGTGATTTTAATTGTGTTCTTAGAGTTTGTGAAAAGGTAGGTGGTCATCCTCCTATTCCTTCAAAGCTAACTGATTTTAAAAATTTCCTTCTCAATTCTAATATTTTTTAGTTACAGAATACCAGTCATATTTTTTGTTGGTATAACAATTAAATTGATAAATCTATAAGATGTCTTCTTAATAGAGCTTGCTGTAATTCTGCTTAGGTGGATTTTTTTATTTTAATTTCAAAGTATTGAATAATTTCACTTCAAATAGTTCTCATATTTATATATCTTTATAATCTTCTTATGATTTGAATCATAAGTTTTTGTATAAAAACTATTGGAGTAGTTGTCCTAATTTATATGAAATTATTCATGATGCTTGGAATGTTCTAGTTAAAGGTGATCCTTTATTTTCTCTTTGCAATAAATTGAAAAATGTCAAGGATAGTTTTAATCATTGGAATTGAAACAACTCGAATTACCTTTCTAATTTGATTAATGAATTAAAGGAGCAACATGATATTATATTGAATAATTTGAATATTAATATTCTTAGCAATGACCTACTTAGTCAAGCCTCTTTAATCAGTGATAAGCTCAAAAATTCCTTTACTTATAACAATAAATGGTTAAAACAAAGTGATAAATGTTATCTAAAGGAGGTGATGATGTAAAATTTCTCTACCAAAATATTAGAATTAGTAATAATTTTACTCTTATTAAAGAAATTTCAGTTAATGATATATATTTACATCATCAACAAGATATTGTCAATAAAGCAATTTCTTATTTTAAATCCTTGCTTAATAATTATGTTGATGTTGCTTCCTCTATTTTTGATAAACATCCTTTTATTAATTATATTTCTTCTTTAGATTGTGAAGCCTTATCGAAAGAACTCTCCAATGATGATATTAAAAATGTTTTTATTCTGTTGCAAATTAAAAATCTCCGAGTCCAGATGGTTTCACTTCTAAATTTTAAAAGATTCTTGGAATTTTATTGGGAATGATTGTATTCATGTTGTTAATTATTTTTTCATTACTTTTAAACTTCCCAATAGAGTTCAATTTTCTGCTATCATATTAATTACAAAATCAAAAGGTGTTAAGTATTTAAATGATTATCAGCCTATCTCTCTTTGTAATATCTTATATAAGGTTATTGCTTAACTCTTAGGCAATATAATTAAGCCTATTTTATGCAATATTATTAATCCTTTTCATGCTACTTTTATTAAAAAAGTATCATTGATGATATCATTTTGGCCAATGAGTTCTTATGTGGCTTTAAAACTATTAATTATGGCAAGAAATTTTGTTCAAAAATTAATCTTCTTAAAGTTTTTGATAAAGTTAATTAAACTTTTTTTTATGATAAAATGTTCAAATTGGGCTTTCTGCTGGGTTTATTAATTAGATTAAGGTGTGTGTGTCTTATGTTCGTACTCTGTTATTATTAATGGGGAAATGAACGATTACTTTGATTCTTCTGAATTCAGGCAATGTTGTTCTCTTTAACCCTACCTTTTTGTTATAGATATGGATGCTCTTTCTTCTTTATTGAATTTTTAAAATAATTGTATCATGCAGAATGGTTTCAAAAAAATTAATAATTTTATTTATGTCGATAATCTCTTAATTTTTGGTGATATTAATCCTCTTATTATGCTTCATCTCTCTAATATTCTGTATATTTTTAGTCTTATTTTTAATTCAGCAATTAACGTTTTTAAGTCAGCTATTTATTATTCTAAGAAGGTTGATGTTAACTTGCAGCACAGCTTATGTAACATTAGTGGTATGAATGCTAAACCTCTACCTTGGAAATATCTTGGTATTACCATTAACTATTCTAAGCCTCAGGTGGTTGATTGTCATATTATTATTAATAAATTTTATAAGTGGTTGACTAGTTGAAAGCAAAAATTGTTATCTATGACTGGTTATTTTTAGTTAATTAATTATATTATAGGACGTTATCTTTATTATTAGTTTCTTTTCACTTTACCAAAATTTATTAGAAAGAGAATTACTTATTTGATTAGTATTCTCTTCATAATAATAAGGAAAATAAAATGACTTTTTTATCTTGTAAAACAACTTCTCTCCCTAAAGCTCTTAGAGCCCTTGACATTCCTTTATTAGATAATATCAATTTGATGAGCAAAGTTAAAATTATTTGGTGTCATTTTAAGTCTAACTCTTTTTTAGCCAAGTAGAATATGGATTATTTTGTTACCATTTAGGTTAATTCTGTTCCCAAAATCTCTACTTTTTTGGAAAGTTAATGAAGTTGCTTTTAAAATTATAAGGTCTTACTTTTAAAGTTTTTACCAAAAATAATATTTTTTTAATCCTAGATTAAATAATCATCTCTATTTGATATGTATGGTAATGTGATTTTTCATTAGTTTTGTTTACTGTTGACCTCACTTTTGGTTGAGGTTTAGATTTTTCTCTTTAGTAGCCTAAGGTCTAGCTATAAGACTTTCTTATTTACTATTCTTAGAAAACTATAAAAGGGACCCTCACCATTAGAAATTCTAAACTCCTCCTTGCTCAACTTGAGACTCTACATATTGGTTCTGGCCTCTAGTACTTAGTAGGTGAGGTCATTATGAGGGAGCTCAAGGAGAGTTCCCATAAGACTGTTTGACTTTAGGGTTGACCCTGGGTGTTTGTCTAGAGCTAAGGCACTAACTTGCACTCACCTTCACCCACAATCACTCACAACCCTAAACCCAAGAATTTCTTATTTTTGGTCCCTTGATCTTTTGGGAGACTCATGTAGATGGTCCCCTAAACCTACTAGCCCTAAGCTAAGTTTTTGCTAAGACAAGTACATAGAGGACTTAAATGGGGTTTTCATTAGTCCATAGCTCATTTATGGTGGTTGGCACCCCAATTCTACCAAAAATACCAAACTTGGCCTTTTTGCCCCCAACTCCCCCAAATTACCTAAGTACCATTGAAACCCTAAATTTGGCCAAAATTTTTAAATTTACCCAAAATACCCAAAATTGTTCAAAAATCATTTCAAACCTTTGAAAACATCCAAGTTAACCAAATTTACCAAAATGCCCCTCCTTGGCCCAAAATTTCAAAAATTCCTAAAAATCCCAAAAAATTCCCAAAAACCTTCCAAATAATTTCAATTTCATTTTTCTCAACTACCACATGACCCAATTTGACCATTTTGACCAAAACCCCCAAATTTCCTTTAAAGGCCCAATTTCCCCAAATTTTACTAAAATTTCCATCAATTTGGTCCCAATTTCCCCCAATTTCATTCCTAAACTCAAATTTACCTTTCATATGATCAATGTAAACCAAATCAAAGCTTAATTTTCCCATGCTTTGAGCCCAATTTTGATCTAAGTCAAACCCTCAAATTTGGTCTTATGACTTAATCCCACAAAATTAAACCCCATAGCCTACTAAATTTGCCCCAATTGAACTCAAAATCGCTTCAATCCTTCACCAAAAATCTTCATTACAATCATCTACATGATGTTGATCAATCAGTTGGGCTCAAAGTCATGGCTAGCCTAGCCCAAACCCAAGCTTTGGTCATTTGGACCCCATTGGACCCATGCACCAAAATTGACCTAGCAATGTGAAATTGGTCAAGGCAAGACTTCTACAGCCAAATTTTGGCCCTTATTGACTAGGCTAAACCCTATGGAACCACCCAAATGAGCCATGGATCAAAATTTTGCTAAATCAAGGGATTTGCTTCCAAATTTCTTTAAGCCTAAAGGATTTTTGCTAAAACTAAACACCTGCTTAAATAAATTGTTGTGACAGATTCCCTTGGCTCACCTGACCTCCTGGCCACCTCCCCTAGCCTTGCCGCCTGGCCTAGTCGCCAGAGGAGCCAAAATCATGAGCCACAACCCAAAAATTCAAACCCAATTCAAACCAAGAGGCCACCTCATCTCATTTGAAATTTAGTGCCTCTTTGCCCTCCACATAAGCAACACTTTGCACCCATACATTGGCCCATAGAGCCACCCTAAGCCTTTTTTTTGTAAAAGCTTCACCTCCTTGGGCATGGAGGGTGTGCTGAAATTTTCTCAAGGAGACCCCTCTAAATTGTTCCCATAGCCTCTTTGAGACCTCCTCAGTGTAACCCAACCACTTCTCTGCCCCAATTCCCCTTATAGGAGTTTAATGTTTGAGCTCAAATCCTTTCCAAAGAAAGGACATTCTCCACCACACCTCCACAGTGCCCCAAATTCAAATTAAACTCATCCACACCATCACCACAGTGAAAGAAGAAGAAGCCCCATCAAATCCCCCTCATACAGTGCATCTATACTAGACTTTGATCAACACCCAAATTCGGCCCTGATCAAATTCGGGTCTAAACATTTCACCACAACCAGAGGATCAATCCCTAGCATCCTTGGACCACAAAAAACGTGCAAAGCGCCTCTGAACTTCCCCTCTTCCCGAGCCTATTTTGATTCTCCATTTAATTAGAATTGATTTAATGACATGTTTACCAAATGGATGTGTTCATCACACTTAGACGAGCCCGTAGGATCAAACACGAGGTCATTTGGTTGAGAAATGGGAGAGATCTTAAGGTTTTAGGGTTTACGGTCACTAGTTCACTCTATTTGGGGATGATGACGTAGAGCCAATGGATCACGTATGTATCAAATGGAGAGCTTTGATTACTCTGGATGGTGTCGGCACTATTTTTGGTGTAGGGTTTGCCCGTAAGAAGCTGTCGGTCATCAGAATTGAAATCCTGTTGCCCGCTTCGGAAGGACGTTTAAAAAATTTTAGTNTTCGAGAGAGTAAGTGAGGTTATACCTTTGCTCTGAGAGGTGTAGCCTCAATCAAAGATCCTTCACACCTTCGTTA
>JXCR01140830.1:4225-25445 GCA_002079205.1 Phalaenopsis hybrid cultivar
GGGAAAACTGCCCAAAAGCAGTTTTTCTCCATTTCTTTTCTAGAAAACTACCTTGCCTTTGTCCCTAAACTTCAGACCTATGAAAATCTCATTAGAGAAAAGAAGTATTGAAGGAGTTTGAGATCTTGCTTGTTTCTATAAAGAGTAGAGATAATGGAATGGACACTGAAAAAAATTTTGTGCAAAATGATGCCTAGATTTATTTTAATGGGTTTCTTGCACTGTGTTTAGAAAGGGTGACGAGCAAATTGGGAAAGATTGAAGATGAGCTTTGACATCTGCACAACAATTTGCATGAAATATATCATTAGTATGAGCATTTGGAGTGGCAGATGAAACTCCAATTCAATCACATGACGTGTTATCAAGATTATCAGGTAACTATGTATTGCAAGAACAATTAGATTGAAGAAAAAATGACGAATGAATTTCCTTGTGCTCCTTTCTTCTTCACATTTGATCACAACTATTTGACATGTGAGAAGGGTGATGAGAATGAGATCATTAGCTATTTGATCACAAGGAATTTCCTTGTGCTCCTTTATTCCACACATTTCTACACATTTGATCCTTTCTTCCACACATTTGATCACAACTATTTCCAACTATTTGCTATGCTCATTGTACTGTCATTTGAAAGTTTTTAATGAAATGCTGTTTTTGTAAACCATGTGTTAGAATGGTGAATTACTCTCAAGTTAAGAGTTATAATTGGATGTTAGAAGATGATTGGGAGATCATAAACATGTGGTGTGATATTAAATTAATGTGAAACTTTGGTTTAAAAGCATTTATCTTGTTGTGTTGCACTTAAAATCCAAGAAATGAAATTTTAAGAACTGGTGGCTAAGTACCAGACCATCTGCACAGCTTGACACCTAGGTGCCAAAACTCGCACATAGGCACCGGTTCAACTGAACTGGCTGAAACTAAAAAATTTCACCTATTAAACTGAACCCACACCATTGTTGATGCCTAAGCTCCTTCTTCTTCCTTTTTTCTTCGCAAAAACCTGCCCTAAGGTGCTTCTTAGAGCTCTGATCTTCAAGTTTCTTGGCTCTAACCCATCAATTTTCATCTTCTCGAGGTTAGATCTAAATTTTGGCATAGTTATTTTGCAATTTCACCATGGATTTTTTGTGCATTAAATGAAGACAAAAAAATGCAAACATATTTGATTTAATGGTGAAAAATCAATGGATCTAAGACATTTTTGCTTGGAAAAGTATATAAGAAGCCTTGAATCTTAATTTTAAAATTTATTGGAATTTATCCTCAAATTGTTTTAGATGGATCCTAAGATGAAGCAGGGAAAGGGAAAAGGAAACTTTTTGACAGTGCAAATTTATCAATTTTAAAGCACAAATGTGTTACGACAAATTTTCATCTTCAAGAAAGTTTATTGCAGAGCAAAGTTTTAATAGACCCGATGGAGCTATTGAGAATATAATTGTGGCTCATCAATATGAGAGTTTATGCTATTTTACCATTTTTTCCGTCATCGCTGTCGTACAAGAATTTTATGCAAACTTACTTGAAGTAGATGATGACAAGGTGTTTGTTCGAGGAAGAGGAGTAGAGTTTACTGCTAAAAGGATTAATGTGATATATGTCTTACCACTTGTGATAGATTGTTTCTATTTAGATTTCATTCTATCTGAAGAAGAGTTAGATCATATTATGGCTTATTTGACTGATGGATGTGGAGCTTGGAAGATTTAGAATGATCGTAAGGTAAATTTTTCTTCTTCCAAGCTCAATGCCACTTCAAAGGCATGGAATTACTTTATTTCTGCTCGCCTCCTTCCTTCAAATCATTTAAGTGAGGTAATGATCCTGAGTGAAATATAGTTGTGTAAAAATTTTATAATTGACTCCGCTATGCAACGGTTCCAAAAGCTTGATGCAATATTTTATGAATTAAAAATTTAAGCGAATAATGTTGGGATTCTACGCAATTAATGTTGGGATTCTACGCAAGTATGCATATCGTTATCAAGTATTAAAGGACTTTCTATTTAAGCCCCAAATATCAATCCCACGGGGAAGGATTAAATTTGAAATGATAAATTTACTAGGAAATTCACACAAAGTTAAAATGAAATTATTTTCACTAATTTTAAATGTTGAGATATTACCAAAACTAAATCATTTAACTAATAACAAAATTGAAATACAAAGTTTAAATAGTAACTACTAAACTATTAAACTATGTTTATGTGATGAAGATTTCTTATGTGAAAAAGCATCTTTCTCACTACAATGAGATTTTGGTAAAATGAGATGAGATAAATGGTTTTAATATGTATTGTGCCAAATAGGTGCAGTTTTAATTTTCTACCCTCATATAGTGTTATAGAAAATCATTGGCTAATCCCAGGTTTAGTTCCTAAATCCGTGGCTAGGCTAGGGGGAAACTGGCTCCCACTCCAGAGTTCCCACTTTCCTTCACCTGAAGGCTAACTCTTGCTTTAGTTTTTAAACACTAAGACCGAATTGGGGATTTTGTCACCCTAAAAATTCTCGTATATTTCCTTATTTATTTGCACTTAATTCCATGAATGAAATTCTCCTTCATGGAATCAAATGTGATCTCCACTCTGCTGTAGAACTCATACTCTATTTTCAAGATCATATGTTTCACAACATATTTTAACAATTCAATTGGCCATGTTGAAAAGTAAATTAAGTTCAGAGTTAAAAAATCATCACAATTTATTTTATATTTTAATATTTGCACATCCATATTATCTTTTCATTTCTCCATATCTAAGAGTAGGGAGAAATATAAAGTAAACTAATCAGACTTCATGAGAAAGATACAACAAAACACAAATTTTATATATAAAAGAAAGTTCATACAACACTAATAAACAAACAACACTTATCTGAAACTTTTGCTCAAAGCAAATCCCTTGTATCCTCTTCTAGGAAATGTAGGAAGAAGAAATCTCTCACTTTTCTCCTTCCCAACACTCTTAGAGAAGAGTTCACACTTAATCTCACCACAAAACTCTAAATTATAAGAATAATTTACTCTAAATGGTTGTGGAATGAAAAATGAAAGAATGTGTGATGCGTAGAAGGTTGAATTGCGGCGATGAGATGTCAAGAAGAGTCACTTTTCTGATCAATTTTGGCCGTAAATAAAGCCTAGAAGAGGTTCTCGAATAGGTGCCTCCAAAAACTCTTTAAAAAGCATCCAAATTCATCGAATCTTCTAGAAACAGAGGCTGAACCGACATTGGTGCCGTCAGAGCTAGTGTTCCGCAATTTAATTCGCTGCTTTCTGTCAAACGACACCATCGACGCTGAACAAATTTTCAACTTCTTTATTTTTGCTCTAAATTTCTTCCTTTTTGCTTCCTTTTTTGCTTCAAGTCCTAAAATTTAACAACCTGCAAGAAAACATAAAAATACCTTCCATTAAATTGCAATAACACCAAAAATGAGTATAAAATATGGTTCTAAAAATACATATATTTGGGGTGTATCAGGTAACAAGAGAAAGAGTCATACTGCATTACTTCATTCAAGAGAGGAAATTGATAGATGTAGGCTCCCTTATTTATGAGGCCATTAGTTCTTTTGCGAGAGTTAATACTACTTAAGGTTTTGGATTTCCATATTTGAAATTTTCTATTTGTAAAGACTTTGAAGTAAAGTTTAAACATAGGGCAGAGCATCTGAAGCCACTTAAACCCATTGGGAAGGCCAATGTAGATGTGTACGGATGACCTACAGATAGAGCTCAAGGTACACCTTCTACTACTCATTCTAACCTTCTACTTCCACTGCTACTAAGCCTCCATCTAGTTTTTGGGATGTATTAAGTGAGAGATATTTGGAACACCATACTGATATGTTTTTAATTCAGTGTCGTATGGAAGATAAGGAAAAAAAATTGATCATATGGTAGATAATGTAAGAATAAATAGTCAATATGATGCTGATTATAACGAGGCATTAGTGAAATTCATGAAGGGAGACCAGTCAGTTGAATTTCCTACATGCCCTCAATTTACACCTTTTGAGAGCCGCAAGTCTATGGTTTAAGTTATCTCCTTTGATTTTAATAGTGATGATAATGTTGAAGAAGATGATTACTCTTTCTTACTTATCTGTCATAGATCTGTTTATTATTTCTTATGTTTGCACTTCTGAGGTATGTTTACGTAAGATTGATTATTGTAATTCTACTTTATTACTGCTACTTTTGCTACTCTTTTATTTAGTATTGGATATGTGTTAGAGTAGAGTTTTATATTTGCAAGCTTTTTATGATATTCATATTTTAAATTTAAATTGACAACTACTCAACACTTATTTTTATTAATTATACCTGTATTATTCTCCTACTTAGATATTTAAATTTTTCTCTTTCTTAATGCTTATTGTAAACTGAACTATTTTAAACTAATTTAAAATTTAAGTTTGGGGGAAGGGAGAAAAACTTTTTTAAAAAAACTAAACTTTATTTGTTCTAAGTAAAGTATATTTTCAAAAATTATTTTAATTTAACCAGTGATATGTTGAGATAGCTTGAAATAACTACATTTTTTAGTTTATAAATAACATAGTAAACTTAAGTAAAGGTTTTGAATAATAAAGATTAAATCTGGATTTGAGATGTTTACTAAAAGAGTATAAAATTTTGACTATTTAAAATAAAGAAAATTATATGTTTGGAAATGTTAAAGATCTTGGAGTTTTATTTGAAAAGAAAGAATTGAGACATTATGAAAAATCTATTTCANTAAAAAAACTAAACTTTATTTGTTCTAAGTAAAGTATATTTTCAAAAATTATTTTAATTTAACCCGTGATATGTTGAGATAACTTGAAATAACTACATTTTTGAGTTTATAAATAATATAGTAAACTTAAGTAAAAGTTTTTAATAATAAAGATTAAATCTGGATTTGAGATATTTAGTAAAAGAGTATAAAATTTTGCTTTACTATTTAAAATAAAGAAAATTATATTTTTGGAAATGTTAAAGATCTTGGAGTTTTATTTGAAAAGAAAGAATTGAGACATTATGAAAAATCTATTTCAAGTCTTATACACATTTATCAAGTAAAAAAATGTGAAAAGTTTTTAACTTTAAGAAGAGGATGGTGGAGTTCAAAATCATTAAAGGTTATCTATATATAGTAATCCTCACTTGACATGAAAAGAAAAAGAAAGGATTAAAAATGATCCTGAAAGAAAAAGAAAAAAAGAAAAAAATAAAAAGAAATGAAAAAGCAAAAAGGAAAATATATGTGAGGAGAAGCATGAAGAGATGCCTAATAAAAAATTGGCTTCACTTAAATCATCTTAAAGAAAGGGACTTAAATTACATTTCTAAGCTTATTTATAAAGTATTAAAATCCTTACTAGTAAAGTTCTCAAGATATTCTTTTTCATATAATTCTTCTAAGTATCTTTATTATGACAAATTATAATTATTTTTGAAATAAATAGGAAATCAGAATTCTTAGACTTAATTACTAAATATTTTTACATTCTAGTTTTAACCCATGTTATTAAAAATCTTTCTAAAGTTTCACTATTGCATTTATAAAACAAAAACCATAGAAATCTTCCAGTAAAACATGCTTTCATAAGTTATAATTTTTATATATAGTAAGAAAGGTTACTTGAAGACAACTAATGTTTAAGTTTTAGGGAATTGATCCATCTTAAAATTACCTGTTTTTTACACACATTTTATGCTCAATTTTTTAGGATATTATGCTTTAATGAAAGGTATTCTTAGTTGCAGGTGTAAGAAAACAGTTTAAGATTAAAAAGGAGCAAAAATACATCAAAAAGAAGAAAAATGGGCTAAATTAAAGAAAAAAACCAAACCACTGAATTGGTGCCTATGCGCCAGATACAAAACTTGGCTGGCGCCTAGGCGCGACGGTTGGGCACTTAGGCTCCACAGTTATTTTCTAGAAGATTCATTGAATGAGGCCAAATTTTGAAGAGATGTATGAAGAAACACTTAGTCATTTTCAAAGTTCCATAAATATGAATTAATTCTAAGAGGCTAGGAGAGTCAGATATATAGAGTCTTATAGTGTGTGAGTGTGTTAAGTGTGTGAGAAGTTTTCTTTGTGAGTCTTTGTTATTTCTGGAGTTTGTGAGTCTTGTAAGTGCTATTAGAGTCAGAGAAATAAGAGAAATTCAAAGGTGTTCTAGGGGAACATTCAAGATAAGTATTTGTATCTTTGCCTTTAAGTTTTGTACTTTATATTTGAGTTTTATAAATATGTTTTGTTTTGTTATCGTTGTGCATTTTGAGTAGTTTTCTCTCTTTCTCCTTGCAATATGAAGTAATTAAGTAAGTGATTTTAATTTTGTTTAGAACTTCTTCTATTCTTGAAAATTGTGAAGATATTTTTACGAGATTTTCATTTACTATAAAAATTGGCCAATTGTGTTGTTAAAATTTGTTGAGGAAATTTATAGACCCAAGAGGGCTAAGATTTCTTAACTTGTAATTATCACATTCTACCTTGGAAAGAGTAGTGGTAATGTACGAAAGGGGTGAAAATAGATAAAGAGATAAGATATAATGGACATAGAATTGATGTTTCTAGAGTGACAGGTTAGATTCTATTATCAATTTTGTCTAGAGTTTGGACCTAAGGGNATAAGATTTCTTAACTTGTAAGTATCACATTCTACCTTGGAAAGAGTAGTGGTAATGTACGAAGGGGGTGAAAATAAATAAAGAGATAAGATATAATGGGCATAGAATTGATGTTTCTAGAGTGACAGGTTAGATTCTATTATCAATTTTGTCTAGAGTTTGGACCTAAGGGTCACTGGTAGGTCCTATAGAGAGGGCATAGTGAGTAATCTAGGAATGAGGGACTAGAACCTACTCATCACTACTATACATGCCAACAACAACTTTAAATCAGTCAATGTTCTTTACACAATTTAAAATAAATAAAGAATAATTTTGCTCATATTTGTCACAATATCACATTAAAGTTTCTAAAAAATTTTGAAATCCTACACTAATTATGAATTATTGGTGTCGGCTAATTTTTTTTTTGAAAATAAGATTTTAAAATTTAAATTTAGTATTTAATATATATAATGTTATTTCAATTTTGTGGAAATAGTATCCTTTATTTTTGAAAAATGATAAGACCAGATAGACCTCATATATCTAATAGTTTAAATAGTTGAGCACGATACCATAAATGATATATCATCTTGAAGGATGAACGTATCACTTATTAGTAGGCTTAACTACCTAAACTTAAAAGTTTATGAATCCATTTTGGTCTGCAAAATTTATAACCGACAAATTCCCATATCTAATACACATATTAGATAGGGTTTAAATTAATCTGGGTTCTTAAATTCCCTATAGGAGCAAACCCCTATAGTTAATTCAATCTTAGACAACCGAAGTCACCTAAGAAAACTCTCGATAATGATCAGAGGTTTCGTCTTCAAGAATTCAACGTTCAAGTTTCCACGATTGTCATAGGAAAAGTCAAATGGGATAGGTTCAAATAGGAACAGTTATTTTTGGAATCCAAAGGAACGAAAAGTAAGAGATGTCGAAGATACTGAAGGATATTCAGTGACAACTCAAACTAACATATGATTTGGCTTTACGTCTTTGAAAGGGAAATTATGTGATATTTTAGTCCTGTAAATTATTTAGATATTTGGGATTTGTATCTACATTTCATATGCAAATAGCCCGAGAAAATGTGAGGATTTATGTTGTACCGTACGATGACCTCAAAATCCTAAAAAGTTTAGGACTTATATCGTACGATATAAAATCATAGTAATTTCTAAAAGATAATGTGAGGATTTACGTTATGCCAGACAAACTACCTCAACGTCCTATAAGTATGTTATTTAAATCTATCGAAGCTTGGTTGAAGTTTCTTCTGCTGTCTCTCTGTTGTCACCTCGACCGCCATCCGGAGATGAATTGTCATTTGCTCCAGATTTATTGTCTCGATCGATGCCCAGGGATGAATCACCAATTGATAATGTCGCCGTCTTGTCCCAAGAAGAAGGGAGGAATAAGAGAGAAAACTATGCCTTGAAAGGCCTATCCTAGGAGATTGTATAAACATACTAGAAGAGCTTGTATTTAAAAGTTTGAATGCAAGTGAATGTCTATAGGACAATATAGTACAAAAAAAAACAACAATGTAGTGATGTACTGTAACAGGTAAAGACTGAAGGAAAAATATGGAAATGAAGCAACATAAAGAAAGAAAAGACTAAAAAATGTGTAGTAAAGGTACAAAAACTGAAGCAACTAAGTGTACCTGATTAATTCTGGCAATGCTACAAAAACATATTACAATTGCATAATATAAAAGGGTTAGACAGATATTTGCAAATGATAAAAGAAAGGTTAAGTGATGAGCATATGAAAATTTAAAATGGAATATTAGCTTTTAATTTGGGTTTAGGCTCAAACTAGACCTCTTTTTCTTTTTATCTCAATCCCACACGCAACTGATATATCGAAGTCAACCTACCAATATCAACTAGAGGCCACCAGCAAATCACCCCTATAGTCAGACAGCCCTAGAACTTATCGTTTAAAGGATGTGTGAATGGAGTAGTATCTGAACTCCTCAAAGTGTAGTGCACCTCTATGTAAAATGTAGTATCTGAACTCATCAAAGTGTAGTGCACCTATATGTGAAATGTAGTATCTGAACTCATCAAAGTGTAGTGCACTTATACGTGAAATGTAGCATCTAAACTCATCAAAGTGTAGTGCACCTATATGTGAAATGTAGTATCTGAACACATCAAAGTGTAGTGCACCTATATGTGAAATGTAGTATTTATCGTGCAGGGCGTATTGTGTGGATATAGTGTTTGCAGTATAAAAAGGTGATATGATGATACTTAGATCCATCAAATAAAGATATGTGGTGTATCTGTATGTGGTGTGCAAGATGTACTATGTGATGTATGAAATGTACGTGTAGGTGATATCCAATGTATGCATGTATTAGTCAGGATATGGTGTCTACTGTGTAGTGTTGTATCTGTTCTTTCGTGATTATAGTATTTGTGGGGTATTGTAGTATCTGTTCTTTTGTGAGTGTATTATCTGTAGGGTGTTTGTAGTGTCAATTCTTTTGTGGCTACCGATTATCGAACCTTTTGAAAAAGGTCAAAGCTTTGACGATCTAGGGTTGAAAGGGCATCACACTAATTGAATATTGATTTTATATTTTTAGCTATAAGAAGTGCTGATCACTGGTTCTTTACATCATTGTTGTCCCTCATCTCGAACTAACAGACCTCCTCAATATTTCATATGCTTATCTTATGAAATTTTATAATTTTTTTTTATAAAGAATTGAAAAAAAATATATACATATCATTTTCTTCTCAAAAAGTAAAAGGAACTAAATATAATAATGGAGCTAAAGCAAATAATATTGAATGAAATACAATTTAACAAGGAATGTAAAATCTATAGCATTATCAAATAAACTTGAGCTCGACAAAGGAATTAAACCCAAGTCATTAATGAGTGAACTGAAACCTGTAAAACCTCAAAATTGAACTATGTGAATGTTAAATTAAAGAACAAGACTAAGCCACCATCAAGAGCCAAAATCGAGCTATTACAAAGCTTAGAGCTGAACCAAGTCATAACCAAAAACTCAAAAACTGGAATACAACAAGGCTTACAACCGAACTGAAATACTGCAAGGCTTACAACTGAACTGAAATACTGCAAGACTTACAACTAAACCAAGCCACTAACAATGGTAAGAATCAAAATCTAGCCACCAAAATCTAATTTCTAAAAGCCCCAAAATCAAATAGAAGTTATTTGAATATGTCTCGAGTAAGAAAGCAATAGAGAAGCATAAAGTAAAACCCCCAAACCTTTTTTTTTAAACTTGAACATCAAATCGATTCAGCAAGGAAACCACAACCCATAGAGCTAAACAACTCAAAAATCCTTTGTATAAAGCCTGTGTAATTAAGAAAATCACCAGCAAACGAAACCAAAAAATGACCAAAGGTTAAGCCACAAACAAACCAGAATCGAGCCTAGCAAAGAGTAAGAGTATAACATAATTTCCAAAAAAAAAACTGAGCTTAATTTTAAGCCAAATTGAACCCAACATAGAGCTAAATTAAGCCCAACAGATGACTAAAAGAATGAGTCACCACCAAGCCAAAAGCAAGCCACCAAATAACTACCAAAATCATTAAACATTTTTAATATTTAAGTTCAAATGAAGGGAGCAGCAAGAAGCAGAACCGAGCCCAACATAAGGGCTAAGCCAAACTACCAAGAAGAAGCAAAACCAAGCCCCAAGTTGATATTCCAAAACACCAAAATACTCCAATGGCCGATACTTGAGCAAAGGGACAACAGGAAGCACGAAACCAAACTCCCAAATTAAATAAATCCACAAATCTTCATTTCAAAATAGAGAATAATCGAGGAGTTTAAAATAGAGCCTCCAAAATCAAGTAAAACCAAATGCCCAACCAAGGATCAGGAAGCAAACCAAACCCCAACAGGAAGCAGGGACTAAAACCGAGCCCCAATCACAAGGCAAAACTACAGCCTATCACAAGGCAGAACCGACTTTAGTATAAGGGTTAAGCTAAACCATCAAAGGACCAAAATCGAGGTCAATAGAGAGACCACAATAAACCACCAAAGTTCAAAATAGAGCCCCAATTACAAGGCAAGACTACAACCTCAAATCTGATATTAAAACCAAAAGAAGAAAAAAAATGATCTCAACATATATGTTCGAAAGAGGAGCAACAAAGAAGACAAAAAACAAGCCTCCAGCCAAAATAAGTCAAGCCAAGGCCCAATAAAGGGGCTAGAAATAGAATAATGTTCTGAATGCAACCCAACTAAGGAAAAGGAACTGAACCAAAACAAATCTCATATTGAATTGAAATTAATCTCATACAAAACCAAATCAAATCTCAGATCAAAACTGAACCTAGCACAAGGGCCAAATTGAATCACCCGGAGAAATAAAACTGAGCTTCAATCATAAGGCAAACCCATCAAGAATTCTAAGTGCAATATAAGCCAAACCGAGCCACCAAATGGCTATCCATATTATTAAAACAATTCCAATATTAAAGTTCAAATAAGGAGAGCTAATGTGATTCTAAAGAGAGATTAAAATTTATTATATACTTCACAAATATTTCATAATTAAAATCTAGAATCAAACAAAATATGAACTCATTTTCTTGCTAACTCAAGAACGAGAAGATTAAGAAAAACCCTGAGGCAAAAGCTTCCAACAACAAGCTCCACTAATTATGTATCCTAAATCTTCCAAACGAAAAGGTCCACCCGAGACTCTCCACGAGCAAATCTAAGAGAACCCAAAGCCAACTTCCAGCAAAAAATCCTCAAATTGCTTAAAAAAAAACAACAACCAACTTCCAGAGAAGAGCGAAGGAACGAGACCAAATGAAATTTCTCAGAAATTCCTGATTAAATAAAAAGAATCAAAATCTCCCTTAACTCTTCTCCTCGAATGGGTATTTATAGGCATAGACGAAAGAGGGGCTCATTGAGAAGGCTCACGTATGTTGAGTGGGAAAGTTTGTTAGAAACAGGTTATCGACGGAGCTACCGGTGACGAGAGTTCGACAAGAAAAGAGATGACCGACAGACTGGCAAGGAGACCTCACGGTCCGACTAGGGCAAAGAACAAGGGCGTAGGGAGAGGAAGGGAGCGTATGTGAGGGAGAGTTTAGATTTAGAATTAAAAAAAAAAAGCTTTTTTTTTATTAAAAAAAGATTTTTATTATTTTGTTTTTGAAAGAAAATATCAAATTGTGCACAATTCATTTGTGCGCGGTGCCCCAAAAAAATGAGTGTCCTTTCTAACTAAAATTGACATCCTGGACACAACGGCGCAGTTTGTTTTGTCATCCGGAGCCACCCTGACAAAGTCATCGACAATCGTGTTAAATTAAATTCAATTCTTGTGTGGCGTGACAAACAAAATTATTTTGGCCTGATCGGAGCTGTTTAACGAGTAAGATGAAAATATTGACTGGTCCTTGCATAAGCAACAACTAAAGCCAAATACGACGCTCGCAGTGGAAAGTCAAATGTCGCACACGTCACAGTGTCCACCTATGTCTTTCAAATTTCTATAGGAGCTCAATTGGAGCTTCAATATGTTGGTTTTTATATCGACTCAATCAAATGTTGAGGATCTAAAACTGTCCATATGAAACTGCAAGGAGCGAAGAAATGGCTCGAGTTTCTAAGTGGTGTGGGTCCTAGTCTAGTTTTCTAAGAGAGTCAAAATAGAAAAATCTTAAGGCTAGATTCTAGGATATCTAGAGAAGGGAAAAGAAGACCTCAAAAATGAGGTCAACAAATGGACCCCCAATAGGTGCAGTGTGCTACATAAGCACAACNGTTTCTAAGGTGTGTGAGTCCCAGTCTAGTCCTCTAAGAGAGTCAAAATAAGAAAATCATAAGGCTAGATTCTAGGATATCTAGAGAATGGAAAAGAAGACCTCAAAAATGAGGTCAACAAATGGACCCCCAATAGGTGCAGTGTGCTACATAAGCACAACGCGCCTACTGGCGTTGGCCAAAATGATCTACCCAATTCTTCAAGAATGTCCAAGTAACCATACTAGGGACAAATCGAATGTCGAGTTCGAATTGAGGTGGAGTAGGATTTTTGTTGGGGATGAGTAAATGAATTTTCAAACTGTTGTGGGATTTGAATTTTTGAATGATTTTTTTAAATATGTGTAAAGGAAAGATTCAACATTTGATAATAATATCAAAGAATGTGTGGAAGAAGAATCAAGATTAAACCTTATCCCAAAGGATGTAGAGAATTAAGTGAAGCGGGAAGATTATATCAACTTGGAATGCCGCTGGAGAAGTTATATCTGAGCTAAGAGATGACAGGAGAATATATATGTCACACTAGGAAGGAAGGCACTAGGACTCACATCCAACCTAAGTAGTGACAAGAAATATGTTTGCTACATTAAGGAGAAAAGCACTGGGACTCACATCCAACCTAAGTAGTGACAAGAAAAATATGTTTGCTACATTAGGGAGGAAAGCACTGGGACTCACATCCAACCTAAGTAGTAGTGAAAAAGATCAGATTGAGGAGGAAAGCACGGAGACTCATATCCAACTCAAGAGCTGATTGAGGGGAATCAGAATTTAGGTACTGACCCCGAAATGAGAGTTGAAATTTGGGTATCAACCTCGAAAAGAGAATCAAAATTTAGGTACTGACCTTGAAGAGAGGGAATCAGAATTTAGGTACTGACCCCGAAATGAGAGTTGAAATTTAGGTATCTACCTCAAAAAGAGAATCATAATTTAGGTACCGACTTCGAAGAGAGGGAATCAGAATTTAGGTACTGACCCCGAAATGAGAGTTAAAATTTGGGTATCAACCTCAAAAAGAGAATCGGAATTTAGGTACTAAGCCCGAAATGAGAGTTGAAATTTGGGTCTCAACCTCGAAAAGAGAATCAAAATTTAGGTATCGACCTCGAAGAGAGGGAATCAGAATTTAGGTACTGACCCCAAAATGAGAGTTGAAATTTAGGTATCAACCTCGAAAAGAGAATCGAAATTTAGATCGATCTCGAAGAGAGGGAATCGGAATTTAGGTACTAACCCAAAAATGAGAGTTGAAATTTAGGTATCAATCTCAAAAAGAGAATCAGAATTTAGGTACCGACCTCGAAGTGAGGGAATCAGAATTTAGGTACTGACCCTGAAATAAGAGTTGAAATTTAGGTATCAATCTCGAATAGAGAATCAGAATTTAGGTACTGACCTCGAAGAGAGGGAATCAAAATTTAGGTACTGACCCCAAAATGAGAGTTGAAATTTGGGTATCTACCTCAAAAAGAGAATCAGAATTTAGGTACCGACCTCGAAGAGAGAGAATCAGAATTTAGGTACTGACCCCGAAATGAGAGTTGAAATTTGGGTATCAACCTCAAAAAGAGAATCAAAATTTAGGTACCAATCTCGAAGAGAGGGAATCAAAATTTAAGGACTGGCCCCGAAATATCATGAATGTAGGAAGAATGTCAAAATATGTGAAGTTTTGCAAAATTGTAAGAGAAGAAATCAAATGCAAGGGAATGTAGAAACGATCAATCTGTGGCGAAAGCGGATAGTCAAGTAAAATTTTCTTTTGAATTTTCATGACGATTATTATATATATATATATATATATATATATATATATATATATATATATATATANGTGAGGGAATAGAACCTACTCATCACTACTATACATGCCAACAACAAATTTAGATCAGTCAATGTTCTTTACACAATTTAAAATAAATAAAGAATAAGTTTGCTCATATTTGTCACAATATCACATTTAAGTTTCTAAAAAATTTTGAAATCCTACACTAATTATGAATTATTGGTGTCGGCTAATTTTTATTTTTGAAAATAAGATTTTAAAATTTAAATTTAGTATTTAATATATATAATGTAATTTTAATTTTGTGGAAGTAGTATCCTTTATTTTTGAAAAATGATGAGACCAGATAGACCTCATATATCGAATAGTTTAAATAGTTGAGCACGATACCATAAATGATATATCATCTTGAAGGATGAACGTATCACTTATTAGTAGGCTTAACTACCTAAACTTAAAAGTTTATGAATCCATTTTGGTCTCCAAAATTTATAACCGAAAAATTCCCATATCTAATACACATATTAGATAGCGTTTAAATTAATCTGGGTTCTTAAATTCTCTATAGAAGCAAACCCCTATAGTTAATTACATCTTAGACAACCGAAGTTACCTAAGAAAACTCTCGATAATGATCAGAGGTTTCATCTTCAAGAATTCAACGTTCAAGTTTCCATGATTGTTCATAGGAAAAGTCAAATGGGATAGGTTCAAATAGGAACAGTTATTTTTAGAATCCAAAGGAACGAAAAGTAAGAAATGTCGAAGATACCGAAGGATATTCAGTGACAACTCAAACTAACCTATGATTTGGCTTTACGTCTTTGAAAGGGAAATTATGTGATATTTTAGTCCTGTAAATTATTTAGATATTTGGGATTTGTATCTACATTTTATATACAAATAGCCCGAGAAAATTTGAGGATTTATGTTGTACCGTACGATGACCTTAAACTCCTAAAAAGTTTAGGACTTATATCGTACGATATAAAATTGTAGTAAGTCCTAAAAGATAATGTGAGGATTTACGTTATGCCAGAAGAACTACCTCGCTGTTCTATAAGTATGTTATTTAAATCTATCGAAGCTTGGTTAAAGTTTCTTCTATTGTCTCTCTGTTGTCACCTCGACCGCCATCCGAAGATGAATTGTCATTTGCTCCAGATTTATTGTCTCGATTGATGCCCGGGGATGAATCACCAATTGATAATGTCGTCGTCTTGTCCCAAGAAGAAGGGAGGAATAAGAGAGAAAACTATGCCTTGAAAGGCCTATCTTAGGAGATTGTATAAACATACTAGAAGAGCTTGTATTTAAAAGTTTGAATGCAAGTGAATGTCTATAGGACAATATAGTACAAAAAAAGAAACAACAATGTAGTGGCGTACTGTAACAGGTAAAGACTGAAGGAAAAATATGGAAATGAAGCAACATAAAGAAAGGAAAGACTAAATAATGTGTAGTAAAGGAACAAAAACTGAAGCAACTAAGTGTACCTAATTAATTATGGCAATGCTACAAAAACATATTACAATTGCATAATATAAAAGGGTTAGACAGATATTTGCAAATGATAAAAGAAAGGTTAAGTGATGAGCATATGAAAATTTAAAATGGAATATTAGCTTTTAATTTGGGTTTAGGCTCAAACTAGACCTCTTTTTCTTTTTATCTTGATCCCACACACAATTGATATATCAAAGTCAACCTACCAATATCAACTAGAGGCCACCAACAAATCACCCCTATAGTCAAACAACCCTAGAACTTATCGTTTAAAGGATGTGTGAACGGAGTAGTATCTGAACTCCTCAAAGTGTAGTGCACCTATATGTTAAATGTAGTATCTCAACTCATCAAAGTATAGTGCACCTATATGTGAAATGTAGTATCTGAACTCATCAAAGTGTAGTGCACTTATATGTTAAATGTAGCATCTGAACTCATCAAAGTGTAGTGCACCTATATGTGAAATGTAGTATCTGAACACATCAAAGTGTAGTGCACCTATATGTGAAATGTAGTATTTATCGTGCAGGGCGTATTGTGTGGATATAGTGTTTGCAGTATAAAAAGGTGATATGATGATACTTAGATCCATCAAATAAAGATATGTGGTGTATCTGTATGTGGTGTGCAAGATGTACTATGTGATGTATGAAATGTACGTGTAGGTGATATCCAATGTATGCATGTATTAGTCAGGATATGGTGTCTACTGTGTAGTGTCGTATCTGTTCTTTCTCGATTCTAGTATCTGTGGGGTGTTTGTAGGATTTGTTCTTTTGTAAGTGTAGTGTCTGTAGGGTGTTTGTAGTGTCAATTCTTTTGTGGCTACCGATTCTCGAACCTTTTGAAAAAGTTCAGAGCTTTGACGATCTAGGGTTCAAAGGGCATCACACTAATTGAATATTGATTTTATATTTTCAGCTATAAGAAGAGTTGATCACTGGTTCTTTGCACCGTTGCATGTTATCCCTCATCTCGAACTAATAGGCCTCCTCAATATTTCATATGCTTATCTTATGAAATTTTATAATTTTTTTTATAAAGAATTGAAAAAAAAATATACATATCATTTTCTTCTCAAAAAGTAAAAGGAACTAAATATAATAATGGAGCTAAAGCAAATAATATTGAATGAAATACAATTTAACAAGGAATGTAAAATCTATAGAATTATCAAATAAACTTGAGCTCGACAAAGGAATTAAACCCAAGCCATTAATGAGTGAACTGAAACCTATAAAACCTCACAATTGAACAATTTGAATGTTAAATTAAAGAACAAGACTAAGCCACCATCAAGAGCCAAAATCGAGCTATTACAAAGCTTAGAGCTGAACCAAGTCATCACCAAAAGCTCAAAAACTGAAATAAAACAAGGCTTACAACCGAACTGAAATACTGCAAGACTTACAACTGAACTGAAATACTGCAAGGCTTACAACTAAACCAAGCCAGTAACAATGGTAAGAATCAAAATCTAGCCACCAAAATCTAACTTCTAAAAGCCCCAAAATCAAATAGAAGTTTTTTGAATATGTCTCGAGTAAGAAAGCAATAGAGAAGCATAAAGTAAAGCCCCCAAACCTTTTTTTTTTAAACTTGAACATCAAATTGATTCAGCAAGGAAACCACAACCCATAGAGCTAAACAACTCAAAAATCCTTTGTATAAAGCCTCTGTAATTAAGAAAATCACCAGCAAACGAAACCAAAAAATAACCAAAGGTCAAGCCACAAACAAACCAGAACCGAGCCTAGCAAGGAGTAAGATTATAACATAATTTCCAAAAAAAAAATACTGAGCTTAATTTTAAGCCAAATCAAACCCAACATAGACCTAAATTAAGCCCAACAGATGACTAAAAGAACGATTCACCACCAATCCAAAGCCGAGCCACCAAATAACTACCCAAATCATTAAACATTTTTAATATTTAAGTTCAAATGAAGGGAACAGCACGAAGCAGAACCAAGCCCAACATAAGGGCTAAGCCAAACTACCAAGAAGAAGCAAAACCAAGCCCCAAGTTGATATTCCAAAACACCAAACTACTCCAATGGTCGATACTTGAGCAAAGGGACAACAGGAAGCACAAAACCAAACTCCCAAAATTAAATAAATCCACAAATCTTCATTTCAAAACAGAGAATAATTGAGGAGTTTAAAACAGAGCCTCCAAAATCAAGTAAAACCAAATGCCCAACCAAGGAGCAGGAACCAAAACCAAGCCCCAACAAAAAGCAGGGACTAAAACCGAGCCCCAATCACAAGGCAAAACTACAGGCTATCACAAGGCAGAACCGACTTTAGTATAAGGGTTAAGCTAAACCATCAAAGGACCAAAATTGAGCTCAATAGAGAAACCACAATAAACCACCAACATTCAAAATAGAGCCTCAATTACAAGGCAAGAATACAACCTCAAATCTGATATTAAAACCAAAAGAAGAAAAAAAAATGATCTCAATATATATGTTCAAAATAGGAGCAACAAAGAAGACAAAAACAAGCTCCAGCCAAAATAAGCCAAGCTAAGGCCCAATAAAGGGGCTAGAAATAGAATAATGTTCTGAATGCAACTTAACTAAGGAAAAGGAACTGAACCAAAACAAATCTCATATAGAATTGAAATTAATCTCATACAAAACCAAATCAAATCTCAGATCAAAACTAAACCTAGCACAAGGGCCAAATTGAATCACCCGGAGAAATAAAATCGAGCTTCAAAGGCAAAACCATCAAGAATTCTAAGTGCATATAAGCCAAATTGAGCCACCAAATGGCTATCCATATTATTAAAACAATTCCAATATTGAAGTTCAAATAAGGAGAGCTAATGTGATTCTAAAGAGAGCTTAAAATTTCTTATCTACTTCACAAATATTTCATAATTAAAATCTAGAAGCAAACAAAAATCTGAACTCATTTTCTTGCTAACTCAAGAACAAGAAGATAAAGAAAAACCCTCAGGCAAAAGCTTCCAACAACAAGCTCCACTAATTATGTATCCTAAATCTTCCAAACAGAAAGGTCCACCCGAGACTCTCCACGAGCAAATCTCAAAGAACCCAAAGCTAACTTCCAGCAAAAGAATCCTTAAATTGCTTAAAAAAAAACAACAACCAACTTCCAGAGAAGAGGGAAGGAATGAGACCAAATGAAATTTCTCAGAAATTCCTGACTAAATAAAAAGAATCAAAATCTCCCTCAACTCTTCCCCTCGAACGGGTATTCATAGACATAGATGAAAGAGGGGCTCATTGAGAAGGCTCACGTATTTTGAGCGGGAAAGTTTGTTAGAAACAGGTTACCGATGGAGCTACCGGCGACGAGAGTTCAAGAAGAAAAGAGATGACCGACAGACTGGCAAGGAGACCTCATGGTCCGACTAGGGCAAAGAACAAGGGCGTAGGGAGAGGAAGGGAGCGTATGTGAGGGAGAGTTTAGATTTAAAATTTAAAAAAAAAAAGCTTTTTTTTATTAAAGAAAGATTTTTATTATTTTGTTTTTGAAAGAAAATATCAAATTGTGCACAATTCATTTGTGTGCGGTGCCCCAACAAAATGGGTGTCCTTTCTAACTAAAATTGACGTCCTGGACACAACGGCGCAGTCCGTTTTGTCATCTGGAGCCACCCTGACAAAGTCATCGACAGTCGTGCCAAATTAAATTCAATTCGTGTGTGGTGTGACAAACAAAATTATTTTGGCCTGATCGGAGCTGTTTAACGAGTAAGATGAAAATATTGACTGGTCCTTGCATAAGCAACAACTAAAGCCAAATAAGTCGCTCGCAGTGGCAAGTCAAATGTCGCACACGTCACAGTGTCCACCTATGTCTTTCAAATTTCTATAGGAGCTCAATTGGAGCTTCAATATGTTGGTTTTTATATCGACTCAATCAAATGTTGAGGATCTAAAACTGTCCATATGAAACTGCAAGGAGCGAAGAAATGGCTCGAGTTTCTAAGTGGTGTGGGTCCTAGTCTAGTTTTCTAAGAGAGTCAAAATAGAAAAATCTTAAGGCTAGATTCTAGGATATCTAGAGAAGGGAAAAGAAGACCTCAAAAATGAGGTCAACAAATGGACCCCCAATAGGTGCAGTGTGCNTCAAGAATGTCCAAGTAACCATACTTGGGACAAATCGAATGTCAAGTTTGAATTGAGGTGGAGTAGAATTTTTGCTGGGGAAGTTATATCCGAGCTAAGAGATGACAGGAGAATTTATATGTCACACAAGGAAGAAGAGCATTGGGACTCACATCCAACCTTAGTAGTGACAAGGAAAATATGCTTGCTACATTAGGGAGGAAAGCACTGGGACTCACATCCAACCTAAGTAGTAGTGAAAAAGATCAGATTGAGGAGGAAAGCACGGGGACTCATATCCAACTCAAGAGCTGATTGAGGGGAATCAGAATTTAGGTACTGACCCCGAAATGAGAGTTGAAATTTGGGTATCAACCTCGAAAAGAGAATCAAAATTTAGGTACTGACCTTGAAGAGAGGGAATCAGAATTTAGGTACTGACCCCGAAATGAGAGTTGAAATTTAGGTATCTACCTCAAAAAGAGAATCAGAATTTAGGTACCGACCTCGAAGAGAGGGAATCAGAATTTAGAACTGACCCCGAAATGAGAGTTGAAATTTGACCTCAAAAAGAGAATCGGAATTTAGGCACCGACCTCAAAGAGAGGGAATCAGAATTTAGGTACTAAGCCCGAAATGAGAGTTGCAATTTGGGTATCAACCTCGAAAAGAGAATTGAAATTTAGGTATCAACCTCAAAGAGGGAATCAATATTTAGGTATTGACCCCAAAATGAGAGTTGAAATTTAGGTATCAAGCTCAATAAGAGAATCAGAATTCAGATCAATCTCGAAGAGAGAATCGAAATTTAGGTACTAACCCAAAAATGAGAGTTGAAATTTAGGTATCAACCTCAAAAAGAGAATCAGAATTTACGTACCGACCTCAAAGAGAGGGAATCAGAATTTAGGTATTGACCCCAAAATAAGAATTGAAATTTGGGTATCAATCTCGAATAGAGAATCAGAATTTAGGTACCGACCTCGAAGAGAGGAAATCAAAATTTAGGTACTGACCCCAAAATGAGAGTTGAAATTTGGGTATCAACCTCAAAAAGAGAATCAGAATTTAGGTACCGACCTTGAAGAGAGGGAATCAAAATTTAGGTACTGACCCTGAAATGAGATTTGAAATTTGGGTATCAACCTCGAAAAGAGAATCAAAATTTAGGTACCAACCTCGAAGAGAGGGAATCAAAATTTAAGGACTGGCCATGAAATATCGTGAATGTAGGAAGAATGTCAAAATATGTGAAGTTTTGTAAAATTGTAAGAGAAGAAATCAAATGCAAGGGAATAAAGAAACGATCAATCTGTGGCGAAAGGGGATAGTCAAGTAAAATTTTCTTTTGAATTTTCATGATGATTATTATATATATATATATATATATAT
>JXCR01140830.1:31306-79134 GCA_002079205.1 Phalaenopsis hybrid cultivar
ACTTGTGATTCAATTTAAGAATTATGTGGGTGAAGACCCTTAAAGATTCAAGTTAGTGTTGTTGGAACACTTAGCCAAATTTTAACCCTAATTGGGATTGTAGTGTTTGAAAGATGGTTTAATTTTCAATGATGTTTAGTTTTCTAATCCTCATTTAAATGAAACTTGATTTAGCGTAAGTCAATATTAAGCCCTTAAGACCTAAGTGAGTGTCTTAATTAGCTTTGGAAAGATCAAGCGTTGGAGATCATTATTCATGATTTGGATTTTATTTGAACATCAAACTAAGGGTATTAAATTGATTAATTATTGACTTCAAAAGCCATACCCTTAAGTCCAATATCATTTAATTTAGTGAACTTCAAGAATTTGATAATTTTATGAAATCATTAATTTATCTTTTATTAAAGAAGATGAAATGGGATTCTATCAACTAGTCCCATTTTTAATTTCAATCAATAAATGAGTTAATTGAAATCAGAGCTTACCCATTTCCCTTTTTAAATTAAACCTAAATGTTAATTAAGGCTAATTTTCCAAAATTACACATTTGCCCCTAAGGCTCAATCACTTCATAATTTGTCAAATTCAATTCAAATGACTTTGAAATTTTTATTCTACCTCATTCATGGGTCAATTAAGACATCAGAGGAGAAAATGTGATTTTTCAATTTTTAACTTAATTTATATAACTATTTTCATGCAAAAATAGGATTTTTCAAAAAAAATTCCTAACTTGACCAAGGTAAATCCTATTCTCTTGAAAATTTTATTGCAGGTAGACCTAGACCAGAGAAGCCTTTGGACCAATGTTTAAGACTTTTTGAATTTTGTCTAAATTTTAATAATTATCTTAAATTATGGGGTATTTATTAAATATAAAAGATTTTAAATGGGTAAAATTAAGTTTTGCATTTATGAAAAATCTCCCTAAGGTCAGAGAACTCAAATGA
This sequence comes from Phalaenopsis hybrid cultivar, assembly GCA_002079205.1. Classification (NCBI taxonomy): domain Eukaryota; kingdom Viridiplantae; phylum Streptophyta; class Magnoliopsida; order Asparagales; family Orchidaceae; genus Phalaenopsis; species Phalaenopsis hybrid cultivar. The sequence continues at coordinate 32,260 of JXCR01140830.1, forward strand.
TAAGATTTTATATTTTCTAAATTTTATTTGATTTATTGATATTATTTTTAATGAAAACTCATTTTTAAACTTTAAAAATCATTTTTTAGCTTTAAAATTCAATATATTTATTTAGTAAATCAGGAAAAATATTATAATTGTGCCTAAGTGCTTAGGAAGCAATTTAGAACATGTCCATGAGTTTTATAATTTTTGTGGCTTTTAGGGATTTTAAATTATTTAGATATTTAAAAAAAGTTAAAAATCAAGTTCTTATTTTAAATATTATTTTATTTTTAAAAAATACCCCTGATTACAGAGAACTCAAAATGCTAAGTTTCATAATTTTTTGAGTTGTATTTTGATTTTTAAGAAATCATTTGAATATCAAAAGTAGTGTTTATCTTTAAAAATCAACTTAAGCTATCAAATGAACCCAAAATATTTTGAAATTTTTATGGTGAGTTCTCTAGATTAGGAACCATAGTGGATATCAAAAATTAAGTCATTTAAATGTTTACATTTTCTAAAATTAATTAACTTAATGATTTAGTATTTATGAAAATTAAGTACACTTTAAATGACATGACCCATGAAATTATTTCCAAAAGCTTCTCTGATCATAATGGACCTTCCAAAATTTTCTTGGAACTTTCTAATTAACATGCTAATCTCCATGAATATTTTAAGAAAATAAGATGCAAAAACTTGAAAAATATGGATCTCTGTCCAGGAACCTCCTCTCACTTTGGAAAATTAGAGGATGTTTCTCTTGATAGCGGCTACAACATGCCAAAATTTCAAGCCAAGTCGATGTGTCAATATGCATGGAGAATCAAATGATTCAAAATAATTTTTAATTAATTAAAGTAAAATATGTATCAACTTGAAATTTACTCCACATTATTCTCCTCTATTCATTGAGTAAGAGGGTAATTTTATTTTATTTTTCTGATTTTTCTACACAAAGGTATGGATTTTTGAAGTTAAGGGAGTTTAAATAAATAGAAAAAGCCATATTTTTCTACGTATCCACACGGCGCCTCGTCATCCTACGGCAGCTCCGAAACAACACGCGACGCGCTCCTATTTGACGCTGTCATACATAACAGTAGCCACGTGTCCTGATGTTTGTGTAAAGAAGCGTTGTCCGGCTTCATCTTGGCCGTCCATTCGATACACGCACGATCAGACGGCGCGTGGTCATCGCCCCGATAGCTTAGGCTGAAAATCGTCCACCTTTAAAGCTTAAGATCTCTCTCATTTCCCAACCAAATTAAGTGAAATTTTTTTTTAAAATGCACTTCTAAGTGAGACGAATACATCCATATGGTAAATGCATCATGAAATCAAGTCTAAGAAAATGGAGAGTCAAAATGGGCTCTAGAGGAGGAGAAGTTTTATACCTTTGCTCTAAGAACTGAAGCTTCAATCAGAGGGTCTTAGCACATTCGTAGGGGTCCAAGGAGGCTATGGTTTAAGCCTCTTGTTATGGTGTAAGGCCTAGGTATGAATTCAACCAAGCTCAATTTCAGGTGTTGGTCTAGAGCTATCGTGGAGGCTATTTCATAGAGTAATTTGATGGGGCTTTGTTTTCTCTTGCTCTTGTGAAGGTGTGGGCACAATTAATTGAAGTTTGGTAGAGTTTTCAAGCAAGTCTTGTTTCTACCCTAATTTTCAAGCTCAAAATTAGGGTTAGACAGGGGGAACCAAGGCAGTGGAGTGATTGGAATGGGCTGTGGAGGTCTCGAGGAAGTTCTGTGAGTGATTTGGGAAGCTCTAAGAGAAACTTTTAACACACCTCCCATGGCCACGGAGGTGAGTTTTTATAAAAATGGCCATGTGGTGGCTCTCAGGGCACAAGTTTGGGTGAATTGTGGTGCTTAGGTAGAGGGCAGAGGAGCTCTACAACTCAATTTGGCTGAGCTAGCCTCTAGGCTTGATTTGGGTGAAGTCCCATGGGGGTGGCTCTCGGTTTTGAGCTTTTCTGGCCACTAGGTTGGATGGCTAGCCAGGGGGAGGTGGCTAGGTGCTTAAGGCATCCAGAGGAATCCATCACAACAATTTAATGCAAATGTGCTTTGATTTGGCAAAGATATCTTAAGCATGTACATTTTTGTAAATAAGATCCATTAATTTAGAGGACATTTGGTCCATGGCCTAGTTTAGGCAGTTAGATGGGTTTTGGCTCAACTTTAGAGGTCAACTAATTGTTGTGGTGGAGTTAATTTGGTTGATTTAGGGTGGTTAGGTCACAATTAGTGCATGGGACCAAGTGGGTGCAAATGACCAAAACTTTGGTTCGGGCTAGGTTAGCCATGTCAATTGACCCAATTGATTGATCAAAATTGTGTAGATGATTGTAAGTAACAACTTTGGTGAAGGGTGGAAATGGTTTTGAGCTCAATTGAAGGGTCAATTTGAGGGAATTTTGAATTTTAGTAAATTTGGTCATGTTGGGCTATGCTTGGGTCTAGCTTGGGTTAGCCTTAAGCTAGGTCCAAATTGATTATTTTAAATGGTCAATAACGACCCCATGAAGAGTTTTCAACATCAATTGGATGCCAATTTGGAGGTTAAGGATATCAATTGGGTGAAATTTTGGGGACTTAGCCAATTTGGGGCTAAATTTGGGAATTTTAGATTTAGGCCAAAATCAAATAGATTTGAGGTTTCACCAAAGCCAATTGATGGTTTATTTTGATGTATAAGAATTTTATAAATATTTTAAAACATTAATTTGGGCCAATTAACTAGGGTATGGGTTCAATTTGGTTAGATTAGGTAATATGGTCAAAATTGGGGTTTTGACCTAAATCAAAATTGAGCTCAAATCATGGGCCAATTAAGCTTGTATTTGGTTTATATTGGCTATATATAAGTTAATTTGAGTTTAGGATTGGAATTGGGGTTTATTGTGATCAAATTGATGGACATTTGAGTTGAATTTGGGGAAATTTGGGCCCTTAAAGACAAATTTGGGGGTTTTTCTTAAAGATGGTCAAATTGGCCAAATTGGGTCATGTGGGAGTAGAAAAAAATGAAATTAAGAATATTTGGGATTTATTTAGATTTTCTGAGAATTTTTGGAATTTTTCGAATTTTGGGCTATGGAGGGGTATTTTGGTAATTTGGACTTTTTTGGAGATTTTGGGTAATTTGGGTGTTTGGAGGTTTCCAAAAGGTTTGAAATGAATTTTGATCAAATTTGAGTATTTTAGGCAAACTTGGGAATTTGGGGGCAATAGGGTTTCAAGGGTGTTTAGGTAATTTGGGGGTGTTAGGCCAAGATGGGTATTTTTGATAGGATTGGGTAACTAATCACCCTAAATGAGCCATGGACCAAAAGAAATCTCATTTTTGGTTCTCTATGTACTGGTCGTAGTTAAACCATAGCTCTAGGGCTGGTAGGTTTAAGGGAGCATCTACATGAGTATCCCAAAAAGATCAAGGGACCTAGGCTAGAAATTTGAGTTTAGGGTTGCCCTAGGGCTAGTAGGTTTAGGGGACAATCTACATGAGTATCCCAAAAGGTCAAGGGATCTAGACTAGAAGTTTGAGTTCAGGGTTGTGAGTGTATGTCGGTTTGTAGATGAGTGTAGTGAGTGCCTTAGCTCCAAACCAACACCCAGGGTCAACCCTAAGGTCCGGCAGTCCTAAGGGTGACTCATCTTGAGTTTCCCTTATAGTGACCCTACCTACCAAGTACTTAGAGGTTAAGATCAATATGTGGAACTTCAAGTTGAGTAAAGAAGATGGTAGAATTTCTAGTGGTGAGGGTTCCATGTCTAGTTTAAAAATCCTATGGCTAGACCATATTCTACTAAAGAGGAAAAACTAAACCTCAACAAGAAGTGAGGTCAACATTAACATGTTCTTCTCCTTAAATTATGAATTACTGTTAAAACTTGAAGGATAAGTAGGTCTATAATTACTATTCCTTTGGTTGTTCCAGTTTCCTAATGGGTTTACTTTATTATTCCCCCATTGTTGATTATTACCACCCGTAATATTATTTCATTTAAAATTTGTATTGTTCTTCCAATCTCGGTTATTATAATTCTAATATGGTTATTCTGCTTGTTATTTATGACATTCAAACCTTTTAATGATGATTGAGAATCTACCATTTGTCCTAATGAATTCTCTTCAATCATAGATATTTGTTGAGAAAAATTCATTCCAAATTGTCTTGAAATTGCAATAATTTAATTTGTTAACATGGCAAAAGCATCAGTTTCATGAACGTTGGCTACTTTCTTAAGATTTACCCTCTCAGAAGGCCCATGAAAATTATTGGTAGTCATCTCTTCTATTAAAGCATAAGTGTCATTAAATGGTTTTTACATCAATGATCCACTAGTAGCGCCATTGAAAATAGATCAAAGAGATCCAGCTAATCCAATGTAAAATGTTTGAATTATTAACCAATCTTATATAGCATGGTGTGGACACTTGCTTAAGAGTTCTTTAAATCGCTCCCATGTTTCATAAATAAATTTCTCTTCAAACTGACTAAAAGATGAAATATCATTTCTAAGCTTCGCAGTCTTTGATGATAGAAAATATTTAAAATGGAATTTCTGTGTTAAATCACTCCAAGTTCTGATAGATCCAAGAGATAACGAATGTAACCATATCTTAGTCATATCCATCAAAGAGAAAAAAAAATAATCTAAGTCTTATAGCATCATCCGATATACCGTCATATTTAAATGTAACACACAATTCTAGATAATTGGCAAAATATAAATTTGGATCTTCAATTGGTGCTCCTCCAAACTGATTATTTGATATCATTTGGATAATAGCTGATTTAAACTCAAATGAATTAGCCACTACAATGGTTTTTTGAATACCACAATGAAGTTCATCTATTGTATAGTTTGCATAATCTCTTAAAGGTCAAAACTCTTCAACATTTTGATTATTTTGATTTTCCATTTCTTGAAATTTTTAAGTAATTTTTAGTTTTTCAATTTTTCTAATAGTTCTTTCTAATTCAGAATCGTAAGGCACAATTCATGCGGAACCTGAACTACGCATATGTTACTATAAAACACAATAGCATAAAATAAAATAAAACAAAGCAAAAAATAAAAACACATAAATAAGAACATTATATGAAAACGATACTACAATATTCCTTAATTAAATCTTAAAATTTAAATAAGACCCACTAAAAATTTTGTTATCCAAAAACTTCTTTCTGAATTTTTTTTTTTGCAAATTACTAATAATTTTCTCCTTCCCCGGGAGCGGTGCAAAAAACTTGATCCTGAATTTCTATATAGAGATATAAAATACGATGTAAGTGATTGTATTTATAATATTACAATATGGGATACTACGCAATGATACATATCGTTATCAGATAGAATAGAACATTATGATTAAGTCCTGAATATGGAACCCAGAGGAAGGATTAGTTTTAGATAACAAAATACATAGCAATTTATATTCTTACTCAAAGTTAAGATGCTATAATAGGAATAAAAGTTCAATTCTTTTTGTAATTTTTTTATAATTGAAAATAAAGTAACCAACTAATTAACTTAACTAAAATACTTGCAAGATGAAGGCCATATAAGTAAAATATCTTTTCCTTATCATGAATCACTAATAAACATAGAAATTCAGTTGTGGAAGTATGTTAAATTTATTGTGCCAAATAGGAGCAATAATATTCATTACTCTTACTATGGATGCCATAAAGAACATTGGTTAATGTATAGTTTGAATAATCTTGAAGACAAACTAGGCAGGGAACATACTAGCTCTCACTCTAGAGTACCCTCTTCTCCCTCCACCTGGGTGCTAATGTCTCCTATCAAAACCTAAAAATATAAATCAAATTGGTCGCTTGAGCCTATCACTCTAAAGTCCTCTAATTCTACGCCCTTGAAAATATAATTTCTTATTTATTTGCACTCAACCACATGAACAACTTTCACATTCATGAAATCAATATGTGATTTCAATCATTTGTAGACTGAGACTACACAATTTTGGATCTTACATGTTCTCACAACAGGTTTAACATCTTAATTGGTTAAGTCAAGAAGAAATGAAGTGCAAGGTTTTGAATAATCACAACTTCTTCCAACATTGAAGTCTAATACTTCACACAATTTAGTTTAAACATTTAATCACTTATTATTTTAAGGAAAAAGATAAAGAAAACTACTCACAATCAATTAAGAAAACACAACCACACATGAGTTTAAAAGTAAAAATCATGCACATAAGCAATAAATCTAAATTAAAAACCAAGTGAAGTCATAAAGATAAAAAATGATCTCAAATTCTCTCCACCTAATGTCTTGAAGTTCCTTTGAGTTCTCTTCCTTCTCTCACAATACAAACTAACACTAAAAAAGTAAATAAAGTAAAGGTGGTCAGCGGCGGCGGCGGCTATTATAAATTTTGGTGGTTGGTTACTAGCCTCCTCTTTTGGAAAATCTAAGTCTTTACTTATAGAAATCCATAGGGTGCCTTGGTATCTCTTTAAAAAGGCGTCTCCATTCAATGAATCTTCTAGAAGTTGTCTCTTCAAAAGCCAATTGAATGAATTTTTGTGTCCTTGTCCTATTTCCCACATTTTTATAAAGGTTTGTTTCAAACACCTCTTTAAAATTTTGCTCCAATTAATATTTCTTCAAGTAGCTAACTTTGGCACTTAAGCGCAAAGTATGTCGCACTTAGGTGTGGATGCTCTGGCGCTTAGGCGCTCAGTTCATTTTTGCACATTTCTTCATTTTTGCTCCAAATTTGACCCTTTTTCACTCCTTTTATCATTTTTCATCCATTTTATTGTACCTACAAGAAAAACACACAAATGTCTTTCACTAAAGTGCAATATCTCAAAAATAAGTATAAAAATTTGTACAAAAACACTATATTTTAGGTGTATCAATTATCCCATTGCTCAAAGAAACTTGATGTTTTATTTATCCCAAGAGTAAGAAACTCAATCAATCAATCGATATTTCATTTAAGAGTTATGTAGGTGGGTGCCTCTAAGATAAAATTAAGTAAAGGCTTTGTTTTTCAAAGTTAAAATCGCGCTTGTAGTGTAGAAAGGTGTTAATCATTAATCATGTTATCTTCTAAATCCGATCATGTAAATTTAAATTTCAAGCTTAGGTCACTATCAAGCCCTGAACAATCATAATAGGTAAAAGGGTAACTTAACAGAATTTTGATTTAAATGACAAGCATTCTTATTAAAAGATCACATTGTCATCATATATGGGCTTAAAATTAATGAAATATTATCTTTCTAACTCAAACCCATCACTTGAAAATCATTTAATTTTGATTGACTTCCAAGCCATGATAATTAAGGAAATTATAATTTTGTTCTTATTATAGAAGAGGTGGTGAGTTAGTTCCTACCTTTTAATCTTATTGTATTTCAATCATCCAAACATGTTCATTTGGATCAAAATTACCCACCTTCCCTTTGATCAATCCTAAATCTTGATTAAGGCACCAAAACCTAAAGTTACACTTTTGCCTTTGGGGCTCTCCACCTCATAACTCATTAATCAAAATTCAAATGATTTTGAGAATTTCTAGAGTGTCCTATCCATGGGTCAATTAAAACATTATGGGAGTAATGTAGATCTTCAAAATTTACTTTAATTTAAATAATTATTGAAATTTAAATGATAGTATTTTCAAAGTTGATTAATTTGACTATCCAAACTAACATTTTTATTGATGAAAAAAATATTAGAATCCCCTTGGGATCAGAGAAACACTTAGGCAAAATTTTATGATTTTTTGACATAAATTTTTAATTTAATTTTGTGATTATTATTGATTTTTATGATTTAATTTGAATGAACAAAATGATTTATTTACAAAAATTCTTTTTTGTATTTTTATTAAACCTCTCTATGTCCAAAGAACTTAGAGAAATAAATTTTGCATTTTAATAATTTTTAATTTATTTACTATAATTATTTTAGTGAGAAAATAAGAAAAAGTGATTTTAAGTTTTTAAAAATTTATTTTAACTTAGAAAAATTAGGAAAAATATTCTAATGAGTTCAGAGAACAATTAGGCACATTTTAGAATATTTTGGTGTTTTTGGGAATTTTAATTATTTTTAATTATTTTAAATTATTTTAAATTCAAAATGAAGCTAAAAAATAAAGTATTTTCTCAAAAGTAAATTTTATTTTTCCTAAGTGCCCTTAATCACAAGGAATTCATAATAATAATTTTCATAATTTACCAAATGCAATTAAGTTAATATAATTATTTTTGTATAAAATTACAACTTTTATGCCTAGACTTACTCAAATAATTTTAAAATTTTTATAGTGGGTAAACATGATTTTTATACATAGTGTGGAATTGATTTTGTTATTTTTTTGTTAGTATTTAATTTATATAAATTATAGCAAGATATGTACATTTAATTAATTATAGAAATATAAAAGATAATTCAAATCATCATGACATTTTTTCTAAGCTTCTCTAACCATAGGAAACCTACTAAAATTATTCCCAAAATTTTACAAGTGGTATTTTAATTTATATAATTAAAATTAGCTAAAATAGCCATCCTAGCTTGAAAATTAGGGTTAGAAGCATAGAGATGCCCTCTGACCTTGGAAAAATCAAAGAACATCCCCTCTGTCACAAGGAATGAACCCTAGAACTTTCAAGCCATGGAGAGCAATGCTTGATCATAATGAAGTAAAATACTCCAGAGTGTATTTAATTCACTAAAGATCAAAGAGTTAACAACTAAATTTTTATTTTTAGTCCACATTATTCTCCATTTTTTATTGAGTAAAAGAGTATTTTTATTTTATTTTTATAATTTTTTTAGAGAAAGATATGGATTTTTAAGGTTCTGGTATTTAATTAAATAAAATAAATTAAGATTTTTCTATTTAAATGCGCGGCGCCACCTCAAACTATGGCAGCTCCAAAAAGCCACATAGTGTTATGCCATTCATTGCCACCTGACACCTTAGCGCCTCGTAAGCCCACGGTTCGCCTGTCATCTCTTGATCTGGCTCCATGAAACTCCACTGAAAAAATGCGCAATTGAATGACATCCGTTCATCATTCCCAAATGAGCTAACCCAAGATATGTTCACATTAAAACCTTAAGATCTTCATCTAGACTCAACAAAATAGCATGAGGTTTGTTCTTAAACCTTCATCTTCTCAAGACCAGCATATCTATACAGCTTATAAGGTATGACATACAGTAAATACATATGGAGAATCAATTTAATATCGATTTAGGGTTAAGGTTAAATACCATGATCAGACAGGGGAGGCCTCAATCAAATGGTTGTGGCAGCTTTGATTAGATCCAATGAACCTCTAGATGAAGTTCTAAGCCCTGGTGAATTTTCTCGATATGATTTCAATCAAGCTCGATTTCAAGTGTTGTTCTAGAGCTAGGTTAAAGGCTGTTTGGGATAGAGCTTTTGTGGGGAATCAACTCCTCTCACTGTGGTGATGGTGTGTGCACAATTAATTTAGCTTGGTGGACTCTGGATGTGTAGGGAAATATGTCCTAGTTCGAGCTAAAATTTTGAACTCAAAAGTGAGCTCTCACAGTGAGAATCAGAGGGGAAAAAAGTGGGATTAAGCTGAGGATTTCTTAGAGGGTCTCGGAAAGCAGTTAGACGCAATTTCCCTAAGAATTTTGCTAACTCACCCCTATGGCCATGGAGGTGGCAGTTTAAATAGAGGAGGCTATGGTGGCTCTCAGGCCAAGCAGAGGTGGCCATGGTGCTGCATAGGTTGAGGGAAGAAAGGCCCTAGTAGCCAATCAAGCTTAGCCAACTTCGGTGAGTTCAATTTTGGGTTTTAGACAACTTGGGCTCCTTTTGGGTGATTGTTTCCAGAGGCTAAGGTGGTGGTTGGCTAAGGTCTATTCACCTCTGAGCTCAGGGAGATCAGGAGGGTGCTTAATTATAATTAACTCTCAAGGGTAAGCAACGATGGAGAAGATATTTCAAGTTTAAGCCAAAAATGGGTAAAATCCCTTAACTCAAGAGGCCATTGGTCCATAGCTCTTCTAGGGTTGTCTAAGTGAGCCTAGCCTGGTCAAAAGGATCCTTTTTGTGGTTGTGGTGTTATTAATTTGGTCACTTGGGCATGGCTTAATCAATCTTGGCGCATGGGTTAAATTTAGGTTGAATTGTCTTGAAGTTAGGTTTGGGTTAGGCTAGCCATAAAATTGAGCCCAATTGATTGATCAATTTTTTTTGGAAGATTGTCATAAAGAGTTTAGAAAGTATTTGGAGTGATGTTGGATTGACTTGGAGGTTCAATTTGAAGGAATTTTGACTTTTAGTCAATTTGGTGATGCTGGGTTAAACTTGGGTTTAGGTTAGGCTAGAGTTGGGTTAAGTCCAAATAGAGAGATTAAAATGGTCTAGGGGCATGTCATGAAGAGTTCTCAACATTATATGGGTTCCAATTTTGTGGCTTTGTCATTCAATTTGGGGAAATTTTGAGACATGGAAAAATTGAGCTAAAATTGGGGTTTTGGTCCAAGTTGTTTTTGAGTAAAATTGGGGCTTCACCAAAGCAAATTTAAGGTTCAATTTGGTGTGTGGAGATGTTTTAATAAGTTTATGATTCAAAATTGGGGCAATTAGAAAGCTTTGGGGGTTCAATCAAGTGGGATTTTGGTTTTAGGTCAAGTTGGGGCTTTTTTATTTGGGATGAAATTGAACTAAAATGTGTGTCAATTGGAGTTGGATTTGGTTTGTATTGAGTTTGATCATGATGAATTTAAATTTATAATTCAAATTGGAGAAGATTGTGGTCAAATTGGTGGACATTTAGGGTGAATTTGGGGAAATTGGGTCATTAAGGAAAATTTGGGGCTTTTGGTTAAAGTTGGTCAAAATGATCAAATTGGGTTTAATTAAAGGTTTCAAATCAGTTTTAGAGACATTTGAAATGATATTGAGGGTTTTGGGAAAGTTTGGACCACCAAGGGTATTTTTGTAATTTGGCAAATTGGGGGGTATTTTGGTTATTTTGAAAATTTTTGGAGGTTTTGGGCAATTTGGGTAGTTTAGAATGGTTTGAAATGATTTTTTAGCAAATTTAGTTATTTTGGGTGAAATTGGGAATTTTGGTCAAATTTGGGGTTTGAGGGTGTTTTGGTAAATTGGGTAGATTCGGAGCAAGAGGCTAAGTTTGATATTTTGGTGAAATTGAGGTGCCAACCATCCTATTTGAGCTATGGACCAATGGAATCATATGCTTTGAGTCCTTTATGTACTGATCGTAGCTAGGCCCTAGCATAGGGCTAGTGCGTCTGAGGACAACTACATGAGTCTCCCAAAGGGTTAAGGGGGTTAAAGTTAGGTGAGCTTAGGCTTAAGGTAATGAGTGGAAGTGTAATGTGTAAGTGAGTGACAGGGTATGCACCAGCTTAAGACTAACATCCATGGTCAACCCTAAGGCCAAGCAGTCTTATGAGGACTTCCATTGAGCTCCCCCATATTGAACCCACCTACAAAGTGCTAGAGTTGAGGATTAATATGTGGAACTTCAAGATGAGAAAAGAGTTTAGAAATTTTAATGGTGAGGTTTCCTTTTCTAGTCCTCTAGAAATAGTCAACTGGAAAGTCTTGTGGCTAAACCCTAGGCTACTAAAGAGGAAAAATTCGAGCTCAACCAAAAGTGAGGTCAATAGTGGACGTTAACTGATATCAAAGGAAGCAGTCCTTTGACTTGTATGCACAAAATTTTATTGGAAGAACATCATGACCTAAAAGCTGATCCTCAAAATAGATTAAACCCTATGATGAAAGAAGTTGTTAAGAAAGTGATTTGAAAATGGTTAGATGCTGGAATAATATATCATATTTCAAACTATGCTTGCGTGAGTCCAATTCATTGTGTTCCTAAGAAAGGGGGTGTGACTGTTGTGACAAATGATAATAATAAATTAATACCAATAAACTCGGTCACTACTTGGCAAATCTGCATTGATTATAGAAAATTAAATTCAGCCACCAGGAATGATCGCTTTCTTTTACTCTTTTGGACCAAAAATTAGATAGGCTAGCTATGCATAAATATTTTTGCTTTTTAGATGGATATATCGACTATCATCAAATACCTATTGCTACGGAGGATCAAGAGAAAACAACATTTACTACTCCCTATGGTACTTTTGCTTTTTGACGAATGCTCTTTTTTTTATGTGATGCACATGCAACATTTCAAAGATGTATGATGTCAATTTTCGGTGATTTAATTGGAAAAGGGATAGAAGTCCTTATGAATGACTTTTCTATGTTTGGAACTTCATTTGAAAAATTTCTATTTCATTTAGAGAAAGTTCTAGAATGATGTGAAAAAAAATGAAGTTAGTATTAAACTTGGAAAAATATCGATTCATGGTTGCAGGAGAAACTGTACTTGGACATAAAATTTCAGAAAATGTCATGGAAGTAGATCTGACAAAAATTTAAGTTATAGCTAACCTACCTCCACCTACTACTGTAAGAGGAGTTAAAAGTTTTTTAGGACATGTTGGTTTTTACAAACGATATATTAAAGCTTTTTTGAAATTTACAAATCCTTTATGCCAAATTTTGGAAAAAGATACAAATTTTGATTTTAATCTAAACCGCCTTAATGCCTTTGAAACAGTAAAAGAAAAATTAATCACTGATCTTATAATTGTTTTACCTTATTGGAAGAAATTATTCAACCTACTGTGTGATGCAAGTGATTATCCAATTGGAGCAGTTCTAGGACAGAGATATGACAAAATTTATAAAATGATATATTACGCTAGTAAAGCTTCAAATAATGCTTAAATTAAGTATATTACTACTGAAATAGAGTTATTAGCCATTTTTTATGCTTTTGATAAGTTTTGGTCATATTTGATTAAAGTTAAATGTGTTGTTGATACAAACCACTCTATTATAAAATATTTGATGCAGAAGAAGGATGTGAAACTAAGTTTAATTGAATGAATACTTCTGTTGTAAGAATTTGATTTTGTGGTAGTAGATATGAAAGGATCTGATAATCAAATAGCTGATCATTTATATAGACTGGAACAGGAAGAAACATTTGAACTTGAAACTGAAATTGATGAAACTTTTCCTGATGAACAACTTTATATTGTTAAAGAATGGGAAATATTGTGGTATGTTGATATTGTGAACTACATTGTTAGTGGTATTTTATCATATAGATTGACAAAGAAACAAGAGAGAAAATTTATTCACGATGAAAAATTTTAATTTTGGGATGAACCATATTTAAACAAATATTGCAAAGATTCAGTTATCCGGAGAAGTGTGTCTTATAAAGAAATTTACAAGATTATCCAAAAATTTCATGATTCTAAATTTGTGGGTCATTCTGAAATTGATAAAACTGTTCACAAAATTTTAAAATATGAATTTTTTTGACCTACTCAATTTAAAGATGTTAATATATATATTGCACTAACTGTTTCATAATTTTGCACTAGACTATGTATCAAAGTGGATTGAAGTAATAGGTTTACCTCGATGTGATGCTCTAACTGTTTCATAATTTTTAATCAGAAATATTTTTACGAGATATGGAATGTCGATAGTAGTCATTATAAATAAAGGATATCACTTTAGGAATAAAAGAATTGAAAAGTTGGTGTATAAATATGATTTTAAAAATGGGATTATTTTATTAGTATTGTGTTTTAAATTCTAGGATAGTAATTGTTGTAGTGTGTTGTGTAATGTGTTTTAGTTAGTTAGGAATGAACTTATTCTTATGTCTTATGAAAGTTGAAAATCTTGTTAGCTTTAATTTTAAACTTTAATTTCAAAAATTTGCTACCGTGTATTTTTTTTATCTTAGTGTGCTTGTTTTTTTTTATTAAGATTGTGAAGTCAAAGTTAGTGTGTTTGTTTGCTTTTATGTCTGTACCCACTATTTAGAAGTTTAATGAATCTCTATATGTTAAAAAGTAAGAAATTTGTTCAAAAATTAATTTGACTCCTATTTTAAATTTTGTACTGGTATAATTAGGGTATAAAAATTCCTATAGGCATGTTATTTCAATTTTTATTCATGTTTATATATATGTGCTGCTAAATTGTTTAATCTTGTTAAAAATTTAAGTTTGTAGGGAAGGCATGAAAAATATTTTCAAAACTAGAATTTTATTTGTTCTCGAATCAGCTATAAGTGAATTTGATTTGTAAAGAAAAATGATCATGTATATGAAATTATATTAGGAAAGTGAAATTTTGATTATAGAAATGAGTAAAATAATTAGTTAAAATTTATAAGTGATGTAGAAAAATTTTAAGTTAAAAGTTCTTAAATGTAGAAATGATAAATATTGTGTAACTATCATTAGTAACAGACATTGTATTTTTTAAAAATGTGGAAGGATTAGACTTTTATTTTTGAAACTTAAATTTCTTTTAATAAAAATAATTTTCATAAACTATTATTATGTTTTTAAGCAAAACAAAAATATCAACCCTTTGCTTTAGGAAAGGAAGAGTGGAATTCAAAATCATTAAAGACCTATCCAGATATAGTAATCTTTGCTTGAAAAAAGAAAGATAAAAGACAAAAAAAGAAAGAAGGAAAAAGAAAAGGAGAAGAAAAGAAAACAAAAGTTGAAAAAGGGAGGAGAAGCTTGAGGATTACTGACTCATAAAAAATTGGTTCCTCATCTGATCTTTTAAAAGTATAAGACTTGAGAAACTTTTGAGCTTAAGATTATAATATAGTAAGTAAAATTATACTTGATAAAAAAATTTAAGTGAAGGAATCAAAATTTCTAAGATCAATATTTGGAAAATCTACAAGTAATTCTAAATTAGATAGGAACTCATATTTTTCATACTTCTTCACTTTAAGGATTTCTAAACTTTAAGTTGGCCTCATGCACTAGAGTTTTTTCTAAATTAGACTATTATATTTCTAGAACAAAATTTTAGAAACTCCTAAACAAACTCATATACAAAATCATACTTATTGGCTTTTAAAGATTGAAGTGTCACTTGAGGATAATAAACATTTTAAGTTTGGGTGATTTTGATACACTTAAAATATATTGCGTTTTTAGACACATTTTTATACCTATTTTTTAGATATTGCGCTTTGATGGAAGGTATTTGTGTGTTTTTCTTTCAGGAACAAGTAAAAAGGTTGAAAATGCTAAAAGGAGTGAAAAAGGATCAAATATGGAGCAAAAATGCAAAAATTGTGCAAAAGTATTTTGACACTTAAGCACTGGTGAATTAGAGAAGGCCGCGCCTAAGTGTCAGAGGCCCCGCGCTTAAGCGCCAGCAATAGTTACTTGACGGGTTAATTCATTCTGACAAATTTTGAAGGAACATTTGAGACACCTATTGGCTAAAATGGATGGTTATAACCACCAAGGATGAAAATATAGTTAAAGGACTTCTAAAAGGAGGCATCCCTTGGTAAATACATCAAATCAGGACACATTTTGAAGAGATACCAAGGCAACTCTTGGAAAATTATAAAAGAAGATAGTTGAGACTTTTAGAATAGCCCTAAAAATTTCTTGAAGAAGTTCATGGAGAAGCTTTTGGAGAGAATTTCAGCACCATAAATTTATTTTTCCTTTTATTTTAAGTTTTATTTTGAGATTTAAGAGTGTTGTAAGAGAGAATAGATTCAAAGGAACTTTAAGAGTTTGGTGGAGGATTTGAGATAAGTTTTTATTTTTGTTTTAAACTACTTTTAGTTTTAATTGAGAGTTCTTGTTGGTTTAACAATGATTTCTACTTTTAAACTAAAGTGTGGCTTTATTTTCTTCATGGATTCTGAGTAGTTTTCTTTATTATTATCCTTTAAATGATAAGTAATTAAAGTGTGGATGGAAGTTGTGGAGAGTATTAGTCTTTAATGTTGGAAGAAGTTGTGATGATTTAATTTCATGTACTTCATTTACTTCTTGATCTAACCCATCTAGTTGTCAAAATTTATTGTGAGAACATGTAAGAACCGGGATGGCATTGTTTCAGTCAAAAATTGGAAACAATCACATCAGATTGTATGAATAAGAATGTAGTTCTTATGATTGAGTGCAATAAAATAGGCAAATAATCTTTTAAGGGTATAGAGTTAGACAACTTTAGAGTGACAGGCTAAAGCCCCCAATTTGATTTATTATTTTAGGTTTTTATACGGGATGTTAGCCTCCAGGTGGAGGGAACCAAGTGAACTCTAGAGTGAGAGCTAGTATCTTCCCTGCCTAATTGATCTTCAGAACTATTCAAACTTTAAATTAGCCAATTTTCTTTATAGCATCTCTTGTAAAGGTAAGGAATAATATTTCTCATATTTGGCACAACACAATTTGAATACTTCCAGAACAAAATTCCTATATTTATTTATAATTCATAATAAGGAAAAAGATATTTTGTATTCAATGCTTTTATTTTCCATAAACTCAAGTTATCATTAATAAGTTTTTAATTCATTTTCAAACATTAAAAATATCGAAACGAGTTTAAATTTCATTCTTGTGATAAAAACTATAGTTTAAGTATTTATCTTTTTAAAGTAGAAAGTTTGTTACTTTTATTATCGCATATTGTCAACATTCCCTTTAGGTTCGATATTTGGGGCATAATCAGAAAGTCCTACATTACTTAATAACGATACGTATACTTGCGTAGTATCATAATATATATTAAGTTAAACGTTAAATTTTTTACTTTCTCTAGGATAGATTTTTTGGTACTATTGCAAAGTAAGGAAAGATACGTGAAAAATATAAGCAAATATATTTTTATACTGTTACATATAAACAGTTGGGATCAAGTTTTTTTGTGTCATTTCCTGAGATTAATTGAAAGCAAATTTCTATTGTAGAAAGTCTTATTTAAACTTTAAGAGTTACTGTAGGAATATCTTATTAGATTATTTTATTTAAAAAGTATTTTTGTGTTTTTTATTTTATTTTATTTTATTGTTAGTGTATGCGTAGTTCAGGTTCTGAAGGACTAGTGCCCTACGATTGTGAATTAGAAAGAACTCTTAAGAAAATCAGAAAAAACAAAAAAAAATAAAAATTTTGAAGAATCTAAAAAAATTAAAGTAATGACATATCATAATAATCAAAATGCTTAAATTCATCAAGAATTTAGACCATTAAAGAATATGCCAACCCTACGGTAGATGAACTTCATTGTAGTATTCAAAAGCCTACTGTAGTGGCTATTTCATTTGAGCTACTTGCTATTATCCAAATTGTATCAAATAATCAGTTTGGAGGATCACCAACTGAAGATCCAAATTTACATCTTGCTAATTTTCTAGAATTGTCCGCTACATTTAAATACGATGGTATATTAGATGACGCCTTAAGACTTAGATTATTTCCTTTCTCACTGTGGAATAAAGCTAAGATATGGTTACATTCGTTAGCACATGGATCTATCAGAATGTGGGGTGATTTAGCACAAAAATTCCTTGCTAAACATTTTCCACAAAATAAAAATCCAAGTTTAAAAATGATATTGCCTCTTTTAATCAGTTTGAGGAGGAATTTATTTATGAAGCATGGGAACGATTTAAAAATCTCCTTGAAAAGTGTCCACACCATGCTATACTAGATTGGTTAATAATTCAAACTTTTTATTATGGATTAGTGATACACCTAAAATGTATAGTGTTTTTAGACACATTTTTATACCTATTTTTAAGATATTGCGCTTTAATGAAAGGTATTTTTGTGTTTTTCTTGCAGATACAAGTAAAAAAGGGTGAAAATGCTTAAATGAGTGAAAAAAAATTAAATTCAGAGCAAAAATTTGAAAAATGTTCAAAACATTTTTGACACCTAAGCGCCAGATCTGACGCTTAAGCGTCGATTAAACACAGAAAGTCACGCCTAAGCACTTGAGGCCCCGCACTTAAGTGTTAGTGGAAGTGACAGTTATTGGAAGAGTAAATTTGGTTTCTTAGAATTTTGAAGAGGTTTTTAAGGCACCCATTTGCTTAATATGTGGTTAAAACCGCCATGGATGAAAATTATCATGAAAGGATGCATCTCTTAGGGAATACATCGAATCTAGAAATATATTGAAGAGAAATTAAGGCACCTATTAGAAAATTATAAAAGAAAGAAGTTGGGACTTTGAAAGAGGTCCTGAAAGTATTGGAAAGTTTTGAAAGCTCTCATTTAGGGAGTTAATTCAGAGAGATTTTCTGACACCACATTTACTTCTATTTTATTCTTTTTGTTATTTTATTTTGAGTGATTGTAAAGAGAAGAGAATCAAAGGAACTTAAAGAGTTTTGTGGAGAACTTGAGATAAGTTTTTACCTTTTTATTTTATAACTACTTTTTGTTTTAATTGAGACTTGTTGTTGGTTTAACAATGATTTCTTCTTTTAAACTAAAGTGTCGTTTTGTTTTCTCCTTGGATTCTGAGTAGTTTTCTTTATCTTTCTTCTTAGAATGATAACTAATTAAGTTTTGGATGGAAGTTGTGGAAAGTATTGATCTTCAATGTAGAACAAGATTTGATGATTTAAATCCATGAATTTCATTTACTTCTTAATTTGGCCAATCCAGATGTTAAAATTTGTTGTGACATCATGTAAGAACCGGGTTGATATTATCTCAATCAACAATTGGAAAGAATCACATGAGGTTGTACGAATGAGAATGTAGTTCATATGATTGAGTGTAATAAACAGGGAAATATTCATTGAAGGGTGTAGAGTTAGAGGACTTTAAAGTGAAAGGTTAAAGCCCCCAACTTGGATTATTGTTTTAGGTTCTGATACGAGATGTTAGGACCCATGTGGAGGGAATCGAGAGAACTCTTGAGTGAGAGCTAGTATCTTCCCTACCTAGCCGCTCTTCATAACTATTTAAATTTTCAATTAGCCAATGTTCTTTATAGCATCTTTAGTAAGGGTAAGGAATATTATTCCTCTTATTTGTCACAACACAATTTGCATACTTCCACAATAGAATTCTTATACTTATTACTGATTCATAACAAGAAGAAAGATATTTTAATATTTAGTGTTTTTCTTCTACAAAAACTCTAGTTATCTTTTTAAATTATTATTGTTTTATCAAAATATTGAAAATACCAAAAATATTTAAATTTTCATTACTACAAAATCATCTTTAGTTTAGATAATTATAATTTTATTAAAAATAGAAAGTTTGTTGTTCAATAGTGCATATTGTGTATTCTCCTTGTGGGTTTAATATTGAGTTCTTAATCAAAAAGTCTTATATTACTTGAGAACGATATGTATACTTGCATAGTATCCCAATATATATAAATTAAAAGTTAAATTCTTATTTTTCTTCAGGGTCAAGTTTTTTGTTTTGTTGCAAAGTAAGGAAATATAAGTGAAATGTAATCTGAATTATTGTTGTACTGTGCATATTAGTAGTATCTAGGGATCAAGTTTTTGGCGTCGTTGCCTGGGAGAAATTGATTTTAAAAGAAATTTTCTATTTTTAGAAAGTCTTATTTAAACTTTAAGTTATCTTGTATTATTTTATTTAGTTTTGTTTATTTTATATTATTTTTATTATATGTTAGTGTATGCGTAGTTCAAGTTCTGAAGGACTAGTTCCCTACAATTCTGAAATAGAAAGAACTATTTGAAAAATCAAAAAAACCAAAAAATTATAAATTTTGAAAAATCCAAAAAAACATACAGAAATGGCGACCAAAATAATCAAAATGCTAAAATTCATCAAGAGTTTAGACCTTTAAGAGATTATGCCAACCCTATTATAATGAACTTCATCGTAGTATTTAAAAACCTACTGTAGTGGCTAATTCATTTGAGCTTAAACCTGTTATTATCCAAGTGGTATTAAATAATCAGTTTGGGGGATCACCAACTTAAGATCTAAATTTACATCTTGCCATTTTTCTAAAATTGTGCGCTAAATTTAAATACGATGGATTATCAGATGATGCCATAAGAATTAGGTTATTTCCTTTCTCACTAACAGATAATGCTAAAATGTGTTTGAATTCATTAGCTCTTGGATTTATCAGAACTTGGGGTTATTTAGCACAAAAATTCCTTGCTAAATATTTTCCACCATAAAAAACTGCAAGCTTAGAAATGATATTACAACTTTTGATCAATTTCAAAGGGAATCTATTTAACAAGCATGGGAAAGATTTAAAGAACTCTTAAGAAAGCTTCCACACCATGTTATACCAGATTGATTAATAATTTAAACTTTTTATAATGGATTAGTTGGATCTCTTAGATCAATTATCGATGTCGTTGTTGGTGGTATGATGTCAAAATCATTTCATGACGCTTATGCTTTATTTGAAGAAACTGCTACCAATAATTTTTAATGGCATTTTGAGAGGGTAAATCATAATAAAGTAGCTAATATTCATGGAGTTGATGCATTTACCATGTTAACAAATCAAGTTGCTGCAATTTCAAGGAAGTTTGACTAATTTGGAATGAATTTTTCTCAACCAATTTCCATGATTGAAGAGAATTCATTAGGAAAAATGGTAGATTCACAAGCATCATTAGAAACTTTGAATGTCATAAATAATAAGCAGAATCACCCATATTCAAATTATTATAACCCAGGTTGGAAGAACCATCCCAACTTTAACTGGAATAACAATTTGGGTGGTAATAATCAGCAATGGGGTCATTGAAAAATTGGAACAACCAAGGGAATAATAATTATAGATCTACTTATCCTCTAGTTTTCATCAGTAATACATAGTTTAAGGAGAAGAAGTTATCTATAGAAGAAGTGGTGTTACAAATGGGAAATCAATTACAAAGTCAATGAGCTACAATTAGAAATATTGAGAATCAACTTGGGCAAATAACAAATTAATTAAGTAATAAATCCTAAGGAACACTTCCTAGTAATACTGAATCAAATCCAAAAGACCCGAATAAAGAACAAGTAAAAGTCATTCAACTTAGAAGCAGAAGAGAGTCGGAAGGTCGGGTTCAAAAGTAAATTGAAGTAGAGAGAGAAGAAATTGAAGAATCAAAAGAAGACGCTCCAAAAGATTCTGAGAGACCTATTTCTCCACTAAATATTGATTTGAAAAAACCATCACCTCCATTTCCTCTGAGACTTGGTCAGTTGAAGTTGGATATAAAATTTTCAAAATTTCTGGAAATATTTAGGAAGTTTACAATTAATATTCAATTTGCTCAAGCCCTAGAACAAATGCCGAGCTATGTAAAGTTTATGAAGGATATTCTCCACAGAAAAAGGAAGTTTGAAGATAATGAGACAGTTCCACTTAGTAAGTACTGCAGTGCAATAATTCAGAAGAAGCTTCCTGAAAAACTTAAACATCCTGGTAGCTTTACAATTCCATGTGCAATAGGAAACGGATTTTATGGGAAAGCTTTATGAGATTTAAGTTCAAGCATTAACCTTATTCCGTTATCAATATTTAAAATATTAGGATTAAGAGAAGTAACCCTACTACTGTAACTCTGCAGTTAGCAGATCGTTCGATAACATAACCTAAAAGAGGTATAGAAGACGTCCTAGTGAAAGTGGATTAAATTATCTTTTTTGTTGATTTCATTGTGCTAGATATGGAGGAAGATAAAGAGATACCTACTATTTTAAGGAGGCATTTCCTAGCCCCAAAAAAAGAAATGATAGATGTGTAGAAAGGGGAATTAACAATGCACGTCAATGATCAAACTATTACTTTTAGCATTTCAAAATCAATGAAATACCCTGCAAAAGGTAAAGATAATGAATGCTAAAGGATGGATGTTATAAGATATCTAGGTGAATTTCATTTGAGAACTACTTATGAAGAAAAATCTGAAGAAAAAGATTTGGAACACGAGCAAAAAGAGGAACTAAATCAATGTGAAGATCTTTTTAAGGAAAATTCAAACTATGTTCGAGAAAGTTTTTAAGTTTTGGACACGATAGACAATGATAAATCATTTTATCCATTTATTGAAAAACATCCAGAACTAGAGTCAAAGTTACTTCCTGATCATTTAAAATATGCCTTTTTAGGAGATTCCTCTACTTTACCAGTTATAATTTTCTCAAAATTAATAATAGAAGAAGAAGAAAGGTTGATAAAATTTCTAAAAAATTTTAAGAAAGCCTTTGGATGGACAATTTCTACTATTAAAGGAATCAATCCTTCAATTTCTGTGCATAGAATTCATATGGAAGAGAACTGCAAACCCAGGGCTGATCCTCAAATGAGACTGAATCCTGTTATGAAAGAAGTTATAAAGAAAGAAATTTTAAAATGGTTAGATGCTGAAATTTTCTACCCTCTTTCAGATAGTGGATAGGTTAGTCCAATTCATTGTGTTCCTAAGAAAGGAGGAGTAATTGTAACTGTAAATGAACATAATGAATTCAAACCAACTAGACAAGTTACAGGGTGGTGAATATGCATTGATTATAGAAAATTAAATCTTGTCACTAGCACGTTATAGGGTGGTGAATATGCATTGATTATAGAAAATTAAATCTTGCCACTAGGAAAGATCATTTTCCACTACCCTTTATAGATCAAATGTTGGATAGACTAGATGGGCATAAATACTTTTATTTTCTGGATGGATATAGTGGTCATTACCCTTTCTAGATTAAATGGTGGATAGACTAGTTGGGCATAAATACTTTTTTTTCTGGATGGATATACTAGTTATCACTAAATTCAAATATCTCCTAAGAATGAAGAGAAAAAAATGTTTACCAGTTCTTATGGTACTTTTTCTTTTAGAAGAATGCCCTTTGGTTTATGTAATGCCCCTGCTACATTTGAAAGATTTATGATGGCAAATTTTTTTAATTTAATTG
The DNA here is from genome assembly GCA_002079205.1 of Phalaenopsis hybrid cultivar. NCBI lineage: Eukaryota > Viridiplantae > Streptophyta > Magnoliopsida > Asparagales > Orchidaceae > Phalaenopsis > Phalaenopsis hybrid cultivar. Next base: position 55,080 of record JXCR01140830.1, read on the forward strand.
AAAAAAAGATTGAAATATTCGTGGATCACTTTTTAGTGTTTGGAACTTCATTGGACTCATGTTTAGAACATTTATCTAAAGTTCTTAAGCGCTGTAAGGAAACAAATTTAGTCCTTAACTGGAAAAAATGTCAATTTATGATAGTAGGAAGAATTGTATTAGCACATAAAATATCAGAAAATTGTATGAAAGTAGATCCTGCTAAAATTCAAGTGATCGTTAATTTAACTTATCCAACAAATGTAAGGGAAATTAGGAGTTTTTTAGGACATGTTGGATTCTACAGGCGATATATTAAAGTCTTTTCAAAGATTGCTAAGCCTTTATGCCATTTACTGGAGAAAGATGCAATTTTTAATTTTGATGATGAATGCCTAAAAGCTTTTAAGTTATTAAAAGAAAAACTAATCACTTCACCAATTATAATTTCACCAAATTGGAAAACACCTTTTGAATTAATTTGTGATGCTAGTGATTATGCTATTGGAGCTATTTTAGGACAATGATATGATAAAATTTTCAAAGATATTTACTATGCTAATAAAACTCTTAATGAAACTTAAATTAATAATACAACAACTGAAAAAGAGTTATTAGCAATAGTGTATGTTTTTGATAAATTTAGATCATATTTAATTGGAACTTATTATGTAGTGCATACAGATCATTCTGTTATTAAGTATTTAATGAAAAAGAAGGATGCTAAACTTAGACTTATAAGATAGATTCTTCTTTCGCAAGAATTTGACTTTGTAATAGTAGATCGGAAGGGGATTGAAAATCAAATTGTTGATCATTTGTCCAGTCTTGAATTAGAAAAATTACTCTGCTTTGAAAATGAAATTAATGAACATTTTCCAGAAGAAAAATTATTCACTATTAATGAGTGGTGTGTTACGTGGTATGTCGACAATGTGAACTTTATTGTTATTAATATTATACCATATGTAATGACATACCAACTGAAGAGGAAATTTATTTCTGAAGCTAAGTATTATTTTTGTGATGACCCATTTTTATATAAATAAGGAGAGGATCTAATTATTTAAAGATGTGTACCATTAGAAGAAACTTACGAGATTATCCAAAAATGTCATAATTCTGATTTTGGGGGATATTTTGGTGTTGATAAAACAGCATAAAAAAATTTACAATCTGGAATTTATTAGCCTAAAATTTTTAAAGATGTTAATGCTTATATCAAAACTTGTGATAGATGTCAAAGAGTATGCAATATTTCTTAAATAAATGAGGTGCCCCTCAATTACATGCTAGAAGTTGAAATATTTGATGTTTAGGGATTAGATTTTGCGGGACCATTTATACCATCTTTCAAAAAATTATATATTCTATTAACAGTGGACTATGTATCCAAATGGATAGAAGTTGTTGCTTTACCTCCATATGATGCTCAAAGTGTTGCAAAATTTTTGAAAACAAATATATTTTGTAGATATGGGATACCAAGAGTTATCATTACTCAGGGGGAAGTCATTTCAGAAATATCATAATTGAAAATTTATTACAGAAATATCATATAAATCATAAGATTGTTACTGCTTATCATCCTTGGAAAAGTGGTTTGGTTGAATTATCCAATTGGGAAATTAAAAGAATTATGAAAAAATCTGTGAATCCAACAAAAATGCATTGGTCAGTCAAACTTGACTATGATTTGTGTGCTTATAAGACTGCATACAGAACTCTTATAGGAATGTCCCCATATAGGCTAATATTTGGAAAAGCTTGTCACTTACTAGTTGAACTTGGAGTATAAGGCATATTGGGCGATTAAAGAGTTCAATTATTATTTCAAAAATGCTGGTGAGAAAAGATTGTTACAAAAAAATGAGCTTAAAGAGATAAGGAATGAATCTTATGAAAGTGCCAAAATTTATAAAGAAAAGATGAAGATGTGGCATGATTGAAGGATTCTTACTAAAAATTTTCAGCCAGGGCAACAAGTTTTGCTATATAATTCAAGGTTAAGATTATCTCCAGACAAACTTAAGTGCAAGTGAATGGGCCCATTTATTGTGATTAAAGTTTATCCTTATGGAACTGTGGATATTAAAGATCCTAAGTCTGAGAAAATATTTAAAGTTAATGGACATAAACTGAAAAACCTTAATTTATGGGGGATCAGCATAAGTTTAATGATGGAATGATGTTGGGTCAACTGGAGTAAGCATTAGTTACATCGGGCTGATGACGTAAAACTAAGCGCTTTATGGGAGGTGACCCATAGTTATCAGTGTGTTTTTATTTTGATTATTGTTTTATGTGTGATTAAGAAAATTTGGGCTAGTATTTTTGAGATTATTATGTGTTAGTATTGATTTAAGACTTTAAGAAGAATGGATCAGAGCACGTCACCACAATCCGTTTTATCAACTTTATATTCCAGTTCCCCCAGGAGAGACTAATGAAAAACTTGAATTTGTTCCTTCTAATGATGAATGGAATTAAGTTCTATGTTTAAAGTTATGTTTTTGTGTGTTTAAAGTCGTTCTCTTTAAGTGTTTTAGTGTTTAAGACTTGTGTTTAGTGTTTGTGTTACTTAGGTGTTTAATGGTGAAAGAATGTTAAGTGTTTGTATTTAGGAAAATTTTCTCATCCAAGACTATTTGGAATGAGAATTAAGTGTTTAAATGTATTTTTACTCGTTTGTCAATTAATATAAGTTTGTTTGTGTGAAATTTTGTGTTATTTTAGCCTCAAATTAAAATAGTTATTAAAGAGAATTACATGAAGTTGAAAATACTCATTTAAGTGTTATGAGACCATTTAGGGGTGGTTTACTTAGGCAATAAGTGCATTTTACGTTAATTTAAATTTTTTGAAAATGTTGCACTTGTGCCTAAGCACCCCATCTTGTGCTTATGTGCGAGTAAACCCGAGAGGCAAGTGCCTAAGCGCCACTTACACGCGCTTAAGCGCTGATTCACGAATAATTAAAAGTGAATTTTTTAGCCAAAAATCACTATTTTTACACCTCCCTTCACCTTCAACCTCTCAAAAATACGATTTTGGAAGGCTAGGGCACATCTAAAGTGAAGATTTCTTAGTGGAATCAAGTGAAATTTGCTAGATCCAATTCCTTGAGGTAAGAGCTTTACTTCTTATGTAAAAATTTTGGATTGTCACCTTGTCTTTTGAGCACATTTTGAGAAAATTGAAAATTCACTATTCATGGTGAAAAATGTGGAAAAATTTATGAAATTTGCTTGGGAAGTTTGGTATGTGCTTATGGAAGTTTAGTTTAGTAATGTAAACTTGATTTTTGAAGTTATTGTTGGAATTTATCAAATTTGTAGAATAGCACCAAGAATGAAGAGGAGCAAAGCCAAAGCTCCTTTTGATTTGAGTAAATTTGTTAGTTAAAAAGCTCAAGATCGGTATAGTGATGTGTTGCACTCACACAAACTGATTCAGTGGCGATGTTTTAGAAATTTGGGTGGAGACGTGGAAGATTTAATTATTCACCGATAGTGGGAAAAATTCTGTTGTTTCTCTATTGTGGCAGTTATATCTATTGTGAGGTAGTTCTATGCAAATCTCCCTAAAGCTGAAGACAATCGAGTTATGGTTCGAGGAAAGTTACTACCTTTTTTGACAGAGGTAATCAACTTATTTTACAATTTATCACCAGATACATTATGTTTTTATTCAAATTATAGTCCTATTGAAGCGGAGTTAGACGAGATTATTTCTTACTTGACTATTGGGAGAGGAATGAGAGGAGAGTTAACTTTCAACTTCAAAGTTATGTGCACCTTCAAAGGCCGGACACTATTTCATTTCTTCTCATCTGTTTCCAACCAATCATCTGAGTTAAGTGACCAAAGAAAGAGCGACATTGAACTATTCTATTCAAGAGGGAAAGCTCATCAACATTGGAGCTTTGATCTGTCTGACTATTATCAGTTCTGCTACAGTTGTTACAACTGCAGGTCTAGGATTCACTTCCTTGATCTTTTCTTTGTGTGAGTAGGCTGGAGTTAAATATGATAGCTGGGAGGAAGTGTTATTACCTCTAAAGCCCATCACTAAGGTGAATGTGAAGACTTATTCTGAGCATTCAATTTTTGGTTGGAGAGGAGAATTTTCTCAGAGTTATGGAATGGAGATGTCTGCTGCTTCTACATCTAGACCATCTACCTCACGTGCTTCTACATCTAGAGGTGAGTCTACTGAGACCCGAGTTCAATTATTGCAGAGGATGATGGATAATATTAATTTTATCGCTGATAGGTACAAAATTTATAGTGTTTTGCAGAGCATACTGATAGGTATAATTGGAGAAAAAGTGACTATAAAGAGAATTTCACTCATCTTTGGAGAGCCTCATTATGGGTAAACAAGGAGTGCAATTTCCTCCATATCCTAAATACCTTGATTATAAGCCTGCAAAAGTTTGGGATAGCAGTGATTCAAGGGATGAAGAGTATAGCAAAGAGATTTATTTTATGATTGTAATATGATATGAACTATGTGGTCCGGGCTTGCTACATTCTTATCTGTGTGTTGGTTTGAACTATGTGATGTGGTTTTTACTTTTATGTTTAAGTGAGAATTGTTATGTGATGTGTTTTCATGTTTTGGACTTGAGACATGTATGTATGTTTACTGGTTTAGATATTGTGATGTGTGAGACTTTTATTTTTAATTATACTGTAATGTTTGCATTAGTTAGTAGTTTATTTTAAAATTTTAGGGTAGTAACTATTGTGAGTTTTGTGATTTAGTTAATTTAGAACTTAACTTAATTCTATATCTATTGTAAAGTTGAAAGTCTTGTTAAATTAGGTCTTAAATTTGAAACTTAGGAAACTGCTACCCTATTTTTCTCTTATCATATAAGTGTGTTTGTTTTTATGTTGACATCGTGAAATCAAGTTAGTATGTTAGTTTACTTTTACATTTATACCCACTGCTTAGAAGTCGATTGAATCTCTACATGTTAAATTGAAATAAAAATATAAAAAATTTGATCAAAAATTAATTTTACTCCTATTTTTAGTTTTACATTTGTATCATTAGGGTTTAAAACTTCATGTTAGTATGTTATTTTAAATTTTCATTCTTGCTTATATATATGTGATGCTAAACTGTTTAATTTGTTAAAAATTTAAGTCTGGGGAGGATGAAAAATATTTTTAAAACTGCAATTTCATTTGTTCTCAAATGTGCTACGAGTGAATCTGATTTGAAAAGAAAAAAATTGATTCTGTATATGAAGCTATATTAGGGAAGTAAAACTCGATTTTAGAATTGAGTAAGAAAATTTGGTTAAAATTTTAAGTAATGAAGAAAAACTTTAAGTTAAAAAGTTTTTAGATGAAAAAATGATTAATATAAGTAACTATCTTCAGTAAGAAAAATTGCGTTTTTGAAAATTTAGATAATTTAGACTTTTATTTTTAATACTTAATTTTTTTAATTAAAATAATTTTCAAAACTATTATTATATTTTAATAGTAAAAGACTTATATTAAGACTTTTCTTTAGGAAAGGAGAAGTGGAATCCAAAATCATTAAAGGCCTATCCAGATATAGTAATCCTTGCCTGAAAAAAAAAAGAAAAGAAAAAAAAATGGAAAAAGAAAAAGAAAAAGAGAAAGAAAAGAAAAAGAAAAAGAAAAATAAAAAGAGAAAGAAAAAAAATAGGAAGGAGAAGCTCGACGATTAGTGCCTAATCAAAAATTAGTTCTACATTTGATCTTTTTAAAGTATAAGACTTGAGAAACACTTATGCTTATAGATATAATATAGTAAGTAAAATTATTTTTAATGAAAATTTTTAAGTGTAGATAATAAAAGAACTAAATTCTAAATTTGGAAAATCTACAATATATTTCTGAAATAGATAGAAACTCATTTTTTTCTTTTTTCATAACATTAAGAATTTCTAAACTTTAAGTTGGTCTCATTTACTAAATATTTTTTTCAAAATTAGACTGCTACATTTCTAAATCAAAATTTTAGTAACTCCTAAAGAAACTCATATACATATCATACTTATTTAGTTTTTAAAGATTGGACAACTTGAGGACAAGTAACATTTTAAGTTTGGGGGATTTTGATACACCTAAAATATATAGTATTTTTAGCAACTCCTAAAGAAACTCATATACATATCATACATATTTAGTTTTTAAAGATTGAAGTTTCACGTTTAAGTGTGGGGGATTTTTATACAACTAAAATATATAGAATTTTTAGACACATTTTTATACCTATTTTTGAGATATTGCACTTTAATGGAAGGTATTTTTGTATTTTTCTTGCAGATACATGTAAAAATGGTGAAATTTTCTTAAAGGAGTGAAAAAGGATCAAATTTGGAGCAAAAAGGTGAAAATAGTGCAAAAGAGTTTTGGCGCCTAAGTGCCAGATCCGACGCTTACACGCCTGTTAAATAGAGAAGGCTACGCGTAAGCGTCGCAGGCCCGTGCTTAAGCGCCAATGGTAGCTATTAGATGAGTAAATTCAGTTTCTCTAAATTTTGAAGAGGTTTTTGAGCCACCCAGTGGCTTAATAAGTGGTTATAACCACCATGGAGAAAAATTATCACGAAAGGATGCATCTTTTGGGAAAATACATCAAATCTAGACATATTTTGAAGAGAAATCAATGCACCTTTTCAAAAATTATAAGAGAAAGAAGATTGGGATGTTGAAAAAGGTTCTGAAAGTATTGGAAAGTTTTGAAAGTTCTCATTTGGGGAGTTAGTTTGGGGAGATTTTCAGGCACCACTTTTACTTTTATTTTATCTTTTTTGTTAGTTTATTTTGAGTGATTGTAAAGAGAAGAGATTCAAAGGAACTTCAATAGTTAAGTGGAGGATATGAGATAAGTTTTTTATCTTTTTGTTTTAAGACTAATTTTGGCTTAAATGTAGACTTGTTGTTGGTTTAACAATGATTTCTTCTTTTAAAGAAAAGTTTGGTTTTGTTTTCCACATGGATTCTGAGTAGTTTTTGTTATCTTTCTTCTTAAAATGATAAGTAATTAAGTTTTGGGCGAAAGTTATGGAAAGTATAGATCTTTAATGTGGAAGAAATTGTGATGATTTAAATCCACGCACTTCATTTACTTTTTGATTTGGCCAATTTTGATGTTAAAATTTGTTGTGAGAACATGTAAGAAACAGGTCGGTATTGTCTTAGTCAGCAATTGGAAAGAATCACAAGAGGTTGTATGAATGAGAAAGTAGTTCATATGATTGAGTGCAAATAAATAGAGAAATATTCATATGGATGTAGACGTTTATTATTGAGTGCAAATAAATAGGGAAATATTCATTGATGGGTGTAGAGTTAGAGGACTTTAAAGTTAGTGCAAATAAATAGGAAAATATTCATTGAAGGGTGTAGAGTTAGAGGACTTTAAAGTGACAAGTTAAAGCCCCCAACTTAGTTTATTGTTAGGTTATGATACGAGATGTTAGCCCTTAGGTGGAGGGAATTGAGGGAACTCTAGAGTGAGTGACTGCAAATAAATAGGGAAATATTCATTGAAGGGTGTAGAGTTAGAGGACTTTAAAGTGACAGGATAAGCCCCCAACTTAGTTTATTTTTTTAGGTTCTGATATGAGATATTAGCCCCTAGATGAGGGGAATTGATGGAACTCTAGAGTGAGAGCTAGTATCTTCCTTGCCTTGCTGGTCTTCAGAACTATTCAAATTTTAAATTAGCCAACGTTCTTTATAGCATCTCTAGTAAGGGTAAAAAATATTACTGCTCCTATTTGGCACAACATAATTTGAAAACTTCCACAACAGAATTTCTATACTTATTACTGATTCATAACAAGAAGAAATATATTTTCATATGTAGTGCTTTTCTTCTACAAAAACTCTAGTTATCTTTTTAAATTGTTATGGTTCTATCAAAATATTGAAAATACCAAAAATATTTGAAATTTCATTACTACAAAAATCATCTTTACTTTAGATAATTATCTTTATATTAAAAATAGAAAGTTTTCTAATCAATAGTGAATATTGTGTATTCTCCCTATAGTTCGATATTCAGGTCTTAATAAAAAAGTCTTATATTACTTGATAACGATACGTATACTTACGTAATATCCCAATATATATAAATTAAAAGTTAAATTCTTATTTTTCTTCAGGATCAAGTTTTTGTTTTGTTGCAACGTAAGGAAATATAAGTAAAATATAATCTAAATTATTGTTGTACTGTGCATATTAGTAGTATCCAAGGATCAATTAGTTGGGTATCTTATATCTATTATCATTGTCACTGGTGGTGATTCATTGATGTCGAAACCATTTCATGATGCTTATTCTTTAATTGAAGAAATGGCTACCAATAATTTTCAATGGCCTTCTTAGAGTGTAAATCTTAAAAAAGTAGCCAATATTCATGAATCTAATGCATTTACTATGTTAGCAAATCAAGTTATTGCAATTTCAAGGAAGTTATACCAATTTGGAATGATTTTTTCTCAACCAATTTCCATGATTGAAGAGAATTCATTAGGTCAAATGGTAGATTCTAAAGCATCATTAGAAACTTTGAATGTCATAAATAACAAGCCAAATAACCTATATTCAAATTATTATAACCCGGGTTGGAAGAACCATCCTAATTTTAATTGTATAATACTTCAGGTGGTAGTAACCAGCAATGGGGAAAAAATAAAGTAAATCAATTGGGAAACTAGAATAATCAAGAAAATTAAAATATTAGATCTACCTTTCCTCCAGGTTTCAACAGTAATCCACAATTTAAGGAGAAGAAGTTATCTATAAAACAAGTGGTGTTACAAATGCGAAATCAGTTATAATGTCAAGGAGCTACAATTAGAAATATTGAGAATCAGCTTGGACATATCAAAAATTCATTTAGTAATAGATCCTAAGGAACACTTCATAGTAATAATGAGACAAATTCGAAAGATAAGAACAAAGAGCAAGTAAAAGCCATTCGACTTAGAAGCAGAAGAGGGTTGGAATGCAAGGTTAAAAAAGAAATTGAAGTAGAGAGAGAAGAAGTTCAAGAACCAAAAGAGAAAGCTCTGAAAGGTTCTGAAAGACCTATTTCTCCTCTAAAAATTGACTTCGAAAAACCACTACATTTCCTCAGAGGCTTCACCAACAAAAGTTGGATAAGCCATTTTCAAAGTTTCTGAAAATCTGTAAGAAGCTTACAATTAATATTTCATTTATTAAAGCCTTAGAACAAATTACAAGCTATGTAAAGTTTATGAAGGATATTCTCAATAGAAAAAGGAAGTTTGAAGATAATGAGGCGATCACACTTAGTGAGGAGTGTAGCGTTATAATTCAGAAAAAGCTTCCTGAAAAGCTTAAAGATCTTGATAGATTTACTATTCCATGTGCAATAGGAGACATATTTTATGGGAAAGCTTTTATGATTTAGGTGCAAGCATTAACCTTATGTCATTATCAATATTTAAAAGAGTGAGATTAGGAGAAATGACCCCTATTAATGTAACTCTGCACTTAACAGATCGTTCAATAACATATTCTAAGGGAGTTATAGAAGATGTCCTAATGAAAGTGCATCAATTTATCATTTTTGTTGATTTTATTGTGCTTGATATGTAGGATGATAAAGAGATACCTATAATTTTGGGGAATGTTTTCCTAGACATAAGAAGAGAAATGATATATGTGCAGAAGGGGTAATTAACAATGCGCGTCAATGATAAAATGGTTACTTTCAATATTTCAAGATCAATGAAATATCCTGCAAAAAGTAGAGATGATGAATGCTATAAAATGGATGTTATAGAATATCTAAGTGAATATCATTTCAAAACTAATTATGAAGAGAAAGATGAGGTAAAAGATTTGAAACACAAGCAAGAAGGGTAATTAGATCAATTTGAAGATCTTTATAAGGAAGATTCAAACTATGTTTGAGAAAGTTTTGAAATTTTGGACACCATAAAATTGATGAGTGATGCTAGTGATTATACTATTGTAGTTGTTTAGGACAGAGAGATGATAAAATTTTCAAAGTAATTTATTATGCCAGTAAAACAGTGAATGAAGCCCAAAGTAATTATACATCAACTGAAAAAAGAGTTATTAGTATTAGTATATGCCTTTAATAAATGTAGATCACATTTAATTGGAACTCATTGCGTGTGCATACAGATCATTCTGCTTTTATGTACTTAATGAAAAAGAAGGATGTTAAACCTAAACTTATAAGATGGGTTCTTCTTTTTCAAGAATTTAACTTTGAAATAGTATATAGAAAGGAGACTGAAAATCAAATTGCTGATCATTTTTCCATACTTGAATTAGAAAAACCACTTTATTTTGAAAAAAAAAATTTAATGAACATTTTTTAGATGAAAAACTATTCAATAATAATGAGTGGCATGTTTCGTGGTATGTACACATTGTGAAATTTATTGTTAGTGATATTATACTCTATGGAATGACATACTAACATAAGAGAAAATTTATATCTGAAGCTAAGACTTATTTTTGGGATGTCCCATTTTTATATAAGCAAGGGAAGGATCTGATTATTCAAAGATATGTGCCTTTAGAAGAGACTTATGAAGTTATCTAAAAATATCATAATTCTGATTTTGGGGGACATTTTGGTGTTGATAAAATAGCATACAAAATTTTACAATATGGATTTTATTGGCCTACTATCTTTAGAGATGTTAATGCTTATATCAAAACTTGTGATAGATGTCAACGTGTAGGCAATATTTCTAGAATAAATGAGATTCCCCTCAATTATATGCTAGAAGTTGAAATATTTGATGTTTGGGGATTAGATTTCATGGGACCATTTATACCATCTTTCAAAAATTTATATATACTGTTAGCAATGGACTATGCATCCAAACGGATAGAAGCTATTACTTTTAACTTAATTTGATACTCTAAGTTTTGGAAAGTTTTTGAAAATGAACATATTTTGCATATTTAGGATGCCGAGAGTTATCATAACTGATGAGGGAAGTCATTTCAGAAATGCCATAATGGAAAAATTGTTAAAGAAATATCATATAAATCATAAAATTGCTACTGCTTATCATCCTCAGACAAGTGGTTTGGCTAAATTATCCAATCGTTAAATTAAAAGAATTATGGAAAAATCTGTAAATATGATAAAAAATGATTGGTCAGTCAAACTTGACTGCTTTGTGGGCTTGTAGGACTGCATGCAGAACTCCTATAAGAATGTCCTCAAATAGGCTAATATTTGGGAAAGCTTGTTACTTACTAGTTGAAATTAAGCTTAAATCATATTGGGTGATTAAACAATTCAATTATAATTTGAAAGATGTTGGCAAGAAAAGATTATTACAATTAAATGAGCTTGAAGACAAAAGGAATGAGTATTATGAAAGTGTTAAGATTTACAAAGAAAAGAGGAAGATGTGGCATGATCGAAGGATTCTTACTAAAAATTTTTAGCCAGAGAAAAAAATCTATATAATGATAGATTAAGATTATTTCCATTCAAACTTAAGTCCACGTGGATGGGCCCATTTGTTGTGATAAAAATTTATCCTTATGGAGTTGTGGATATCAAAGATCCTAAAACTGAGAAAATTTGTAGTGTGAATGGTCATAGAATGAAACCCTATTTTGTAGGGGATCAACTTAAATTTAACGATCGAATGATGTTGGGTCAACCAAAATAAGCACTGGTTCAGTCAGATTGATGATGTAAAACCAAGCGCTCTGTGAGAGACAACCCATAGTTATCAGGGTGCCTTTTCTTTGATTATTTTTTTTGTGTGATTAAGAAAATTTGGGGTAGTATTTTTTAAACTATTTAGGTTAGTAATGAATTTAAGACTTTGTTAAGTGACTTAGAAATGTTAGAATGAGTATTTGGACGTTAAGTTGCCCAGTGCTAAATCAAGTACTGGCACTTAAGCGCCAATATTCGGCGCTTAAGCGTAGGCGTTAAAAAACCATGTGAAAAACTGTATGTTCTATAAGTTTTAACCCTAATTGGTTAACTTAAACCTGACATGGCAGGTTTAGGACATGCCTAGAAGTTATTGGAAGGATTTAAGCCTATAAATAGAAAGGTTTTGTGATGTAATTTCACCCAGAATCATTTTTATCCCTAAAGTCTAAGAGAAAGAGAGATTTGGAGAAATGACTTCATGGGAGATGGATTTGAAGAAGAAATAAGTGGTCATGAGGAATAAATTCATTATTCAGAGTGTCCAAAAGATGTATAACAGTTTCTTAGTTGTTAGTATCAAAGGAATAGCAGAAAAGATCAACATAATTGAGGCCAACGTGGCTTTAATTGAGGCAATGGTAAATGAAGTTAATGCACATTTAGAGCATGTTGGATGGCAATTGAAAATGCAATTTAATCATACAAGTTATATAGAGGAAGTGGATAAGGTGATGTATCTTAAGTAAAAATGGATTGAAGAAGATTGTATCATAGTTCATCACCACTGTCCATTTTATCAACTCTATATTCCAAATGCCCAAGGTGAGACTAATGAGAGACAAAATTTTGTTCCAACAAATGCAGAATGGAATTAAGTTCTATGCTAAGATTTTCTTCTTAGGAGTTGCTTTATTGATTAATGTTAAGTCTTATTTTTAGTGTTTATGTGATTATGTGTTTTATCATGTAAGTTTGTTTAATGTTTGTATTTAGGAAAATTTTCCCATCCAAGACTCTTTGGAATGAGAATTATGTGTTAAATTTTGTTTGTAATAGTTCATGAATGAATAAAATTGTTTGTCTGTGAAAATTTTGTGTTATTCTAGCCTCGAATAGAATTAGTTATATTGGAGAATTTTGAGAGAGAGAGGAGAGTTAAAAGAGAGGAAAATAGTCATTCAAGTGTCTTAAGACCATTTAAGGGTGGTTTACTTAGGCTAATAGTGCATTTTACGTAAGTTCAAAATTTTTAAATATTGTGCACTGGCACTTAAAGGCCACAACCTCGCTTAAGCTCGAGGCAACCCGGAAGGTAGGTGCCTAAGCGCCACATATCCGTGTTGAAATGTCGGTTTACGAAAACCAGTTCAGGAATGGTTAAAAGTGAAAAGTAAGCAAAAAAATGTCATTTTCACTCCTGTTATCGTCTTCTTCTTTTTGAGTTTGCAGTTTTGAGTTTAGGGCAAACCTTTCGTGGAGGTTCTTGGTGGATTCAAGCCAAATTTGCTAGATTTAGATTTCTTAAGGTAAGATCTTCACTTCTATGTAGAAATTTTAGGTTTTTACCATGTATTTTGAGCACATTGTGGGGTACACAAAATTTACTATTCATGGTAAAAACTTGAGAAAATTTATAGGAATTACATAGAAAGTGTGGTTTAAGCTTATAGGAGTTAAGTTTAGTATATTAGACTTGATCTTTGAAATTAATTTTGTGAAAATTGTAGAATGGGAAAGACCCACTTTGATTCGAGCAAATTTGTTAGTTCAAAAGCTTAGGACAGATATAGTGACGCTCTACAGTCACAAAAATTGATTCCTGAGAGGTGTTTTAAAAATTCAGGTGGATCCATGGAGGATTTGATCGTTCGCCGACAATGGCAATGATTTTGTTGTTTTTCTATTGTGGGTGTGATTCTGTAGTGTGGGAGTTCTATGCAAACCTCCCTGAGGCGAAAGATGATCAATTTATGGTCAAAGGCAAATTGGTACTTTTTTTGCTTGAGGTAATCAACATTTTTTACCATTTACTGCTTGATACTTTGTGGTGTGGGAGATCTAAGCAAAACTCCCTGAGGCAAAAGAGGATAAATTTATGGTCAGAGGCAAATCGGTACTTTTTTTGCTTGAGGTAATCAACATTTTCTACCATTTACTGCTTGATACTTTGTGTTTCAATTCAAACTATAGTCCTACAAAGACGGAACTGGATGAGATTATATTAGTTTTGACTATTGGAAGGGTACTCTGGAAAATTACAAATTAGACGAGAGTGAAATTTTTCACTCCAAAGTTAAGTGCACCATTGAAGACATGGCACTACTTTATTTCAACTCATCTTTTACCGACGAATCATCTTAATGAAGTTACGAGGGAGAGAGCAATGTTGAATTATTGTATTCAGTAGTTCAAGCCTATCAACATTGGAGCTTTGAATTATCAGACTATCATCAGTTCTGCCACTCCCGCTACTACCGCAGGTATGGGATTTGCTTCCTTTATCTTTTCTTTGTGAGAGCAAGCTGGTGTAAGATATGATAGTTGAGAAGAAGTGTTGTTGCCTCTAAAATTAATTACAAGTGTGAATTTGAAAACATATTCTAAACACTCTATTTTTTATTGGAGAGGAGGATTTTTGAGAAGTTATGGGATGTCGACGTCTGCTTCATCCACCTCTGTTGTTTTTACATCGAGACCATCTACCTTGAGAACATCTACTTCTAGAGGTGAGTTTACTAAAACTTGGGATCAATTATGGCAAAGGATGATGAATAATATTAATTTTACCGCAAATAAAGTAAAAAATTTAGAAAATTTTGTAGATCTTATTGATGGATATGTCAGAAGACATAGTGGTTATGAGGAGAAATTTCACTCATCTTTGGGCAGCCTTATCAAGGGTAACCAAAGAGTGGAATTCCCATCATATCCAAAAAATCCTAATTATGAGCCTGTAACTTATTGGGATAGCGGTGACCGGTTGACTTCATTTTTTAGGTCTTTTTTTCCCTTCTCTAGATACCCTAGGATCTATCCTTAAGATCTCCGTATTTTGACTCTATTAGAGTTCTAGACTGGGACTCACCCCCTTTAGAAATGCAAGTCATTTTTTCACTCTTTGCAGTTTCGTATGGACAGTTTTAGATCCTCAACATTTGATTGACTCGATCTAAAAGCCGATATATTGAAGCTCAAATTGAGCTCCTACAGAAATTTGAAAGATGTAGGTGGACACCGTGGCGAGTGCGATGTTTAACTTGCCACTGCGAGCGATGTGTTTGACTTTGGTCGTCGCTTATGTAAGGACCGGTCAAAAAATATACTCATTAAACGGCTCCGATCGGGTCAAAATAATTTCATTTGTTGTGCTACATCCAAATCAAAGTTAATTTGACGCGCAAATTTGTCCAGATGATCTTCAATGACAAAACGGACTGCGCTATTGCGTCCGGGATGTCAATTTTAGCTAGGCAGGACACTCATTTTGTTGGGGCACCGCGCAAAAATTAATTGAGCATAATTGGATATTTTCTTTCAAAACTAAAATAGTAAAATCTTCTTTTAAAATAAAAAAAGGTTTTTTTATTATCCTAAATCTAAACACTCCCTCACGCCTCTGTTCTTTGCCCTAGTCGGATCGTGGAGTCTTCTTGCCAGTTTGTCAGTCATCCCTTCCCTTTTCGAGCCCTCGTTGTCGGTAGCCTCGTCAGTAGCCCATTGTAACAGATTTTCCCGCCTAAGCAAGTCCGGTAACCTTCATATTTCGAATTTCGTTGGGTTACTTACTCTTCGTGGGTGATTCTCCTCACCGTCCCAATGTTCACCGTTGGTGAGCCATTCTCTCATCTCTACCTATAAATATCCCATGGGAGGGGAAGATTTGGTGCAATTTTTTTTTTCTTCGGAGACTTTGGAAAAACACAGTGCAATTTTTTTCTTGGAAGTTTTGGAAGAGATTTAGTGCTGCAATTATTCTCTATTTGGAAGCGTTCTTACTTGCAATTTCTTCTCTACCATTTCCTTTCTTGAGCTAGCAAGAAATTCAGGTTAAAGGTTATTAGTTTTGAGATATGATGTTTTAAATCTATTTTTGATGGCTTGATGCTGTGATTCTATTATTTTTATTGCCTCATTCAAGTATACTTTAGAGAAGCTTTCTATCTTGATGGAAATGTTTAGAGTCATTTTTGCTATTCTTATGCTACTCTAATTCAAACATATTTAGTGATTATGTTATTTTAATTATTTTTTAACCAAGATTTGAGGGCTGGTTCTCCCTGGTCTTTTGTTCCTCATTCAAAACATATAGAAGTTTATATTCAATTCTTGAGAATTTATTCGGGGCTAATTTCAAGTTCCTTTTGCTGCCTTAATTAACAAACGCATTGGAAATTATACTTTCAAGCTATTGAGAACTTATTTGGGGTTCAATTTTGATTCCTAAACTATGTATTGGATTTGGTTTAAATTCCTGCTCCTTGTTGGAATTTGGTTTTGATTCCCACTCTTTATTGGGGTTTGGTTGTTGGAATTTGGTTATGATTCCCACTCTTTGTTCGGGTTTGGTTTCAGCTCTTACTCTCTATTGGAACTTTTTTTTTGGTTTTCCCTTGATTGAATATATGTTGGAGATCCTTTTACACATGTTTGGGGTATATTTCTATGCTTCTTGATACCCCTATTTGAGTGCATATTTGGAGATTATTTTGGTTTAGGATAGAAGCTTAGGGCTGCGGTTATTTTACTCCTTTTGCTGCCTTACTCGAATACATATTGAAAATCATTTTTATTTTGAAAACTACTTTATTATCTCAAATTTGTTATCATTGCTCTTATTTGAAAATACGTTGGAGTTAGTCGATGTTTTGGATGGCTACTTTAGTATCTCGAATAATGGCTCAATTTCATCCTCTTTTATTGGGCTCGGGTTTGTTCCTTGATGACTCGGTTTGGTCTCCCTTTGTGGCTTGTTTTTGCTTGGTGATGGTTTAGAATTTGTCCACTTGTTAGACTCAGTTTTAGCTTGGTAATAGCCTATTCTCTTTGGTCATTTGTTGGATCTGATTTAATTCTCATGAGGAGATTCAATTATATTTCTTGTAATTCTCTTTATTTGAACTCCGACATTGGGAACATTTTAATGATTTGAGAGTATATGTGGGGCTCGGTTTTGCTCTCTTTGCTTCTCTTTGTTTAAATACATGATGTAAATCATTTTAATGATTTGAGGAGTATATGTGGGGCTCGTTTTTGCTCTCTTTGCTTCTCTTTGTTTAAATACATGATGGAAATCTTTTTAATGATTTGAGGAGTATATGTGGGGCTCGGTTTTGCTCTCTTTGCTTCTCTTTGTTTAAATACATGGTGGAAATCATTTTTTTATGGTTTGAGGAGTATATGTGGGGCCCGTTTTTGCTCTCTTTGCTTCTCTTTGTTTAAATACATGATGGAAATCATTTTTATGGTTTGAAAAGTATATGTGGGGCTCGGTTTTTGCTTTCTTTGCTCCTCTTTTTTTAAATACATGATGAAAATCATTTTTTATGGTTTTAGGAGTATATGTGATTAAAGTATTGCTTTTTCTAAATGTGATATCCAATATAACATTTGGATATCAATACCTAATTATACTTTTACAATATAATTTGAACTTATTCACTAAAAGCAATACCTAATTATACTCCTATAACTTGACATTAGGTATTGCTTTTTGAGATGATTGATCTACTATAATACTCCTAAAAGCAATACCTAATTCATGATCCATTCACTAAAAGCAATATAATTTGAACCTATATCACATTTTTATGGTTTTAGGAGTATAATTAGGTATACAAAATCATTTATCCCTTGATTGAATTAGGTATTGCTTTTTCAAATGTGATATCCAATAGATAAGAAAGCATCCTTCTCCTTGTCTAGAAAGTATAGTGAATGGATAAAGTGAATAGGTTCAAATTATATTGTGCCAAATAGGGCCATACGTATTCTTTACCCTTTGGTCCAAGCATAAAGAACATTGGTTAATCATACACTTGTTAATTGAATCTGTGACTAGGCTGGGAGTATACCAGCTCTCACTTCGGAGCCCCCATGTTCCCCTTGCCTGAGGGCTAACATCTACACTTCAGCACCCAAACGATAGGACCAAATTCGGGATTTTAGTCTGTCATTCTAAAATCTCCAATTATAGGCCCGATAGTATTATTTCCCTATTTATTTGAACCTAACTTCCAAAGGCTTTGACCTCCCTGAATCTTGGATGTAATCTTCATTTTAGTTGAAAAACTCAACATATTTTAACAAATCAATTGGTCATATTGAAAGTAAATTAAGATCAAAGGGAAAAGATCATCACAATTTCTTAAAAATTTTCATGGCTTCACCAATTCAAATTACCATCTCACAAATCTTGAGACAAGGAGAAAGACAGAGAAAACTACTCAGATCTCATGGGGAAAATACAACAAAACTTGGAATTCATATATAAACTCAAAGTCATACAAACTACAACAAGTAAATAACTTATCTCTAATTTCTCCCCAAGCAATGTCCTCGAAGTTCCTCTGAATCTCTTCCTTTCTTTACAGCACACAGAATTCCTCTTCGAAGCACACTCCTCGAAGTTCCTCTGAATCTCTTCCTTTCTTTACAACACACAGAATTCCTCTTCAAAGTAGCAAGGGAGAAGAAATCTCTCACTTTCTCTCCACTCTTACAATTTCTCGAAGAATTCCTCACAATTATACAAAAAAATCTCTCACTTTCCCTCCACTCTTACAATCTCTCAAAGAATTCCTCACAATCTAACCCCCTCCACTCTTACAATCTCTCGAAGAATTCCTCACAATTTTGACACTCTAGTAAACTCTCTACACACTAATGGAACCTTTCTAACATCTAGGACTTCTCTAATTTTTGGCCAAAATATTCTTTTAAAGTTGTGGATGAGATTTCCCAAGAGTTGTTTAAGCATCCCTTCAAAATTTGGCCTTATCCAAAGCCTGATTGGGCATAACCGTCGACCTCGCCGTCCGCAGCCTCGAGGGCACTGTCGGCGGACCTTCATAATGAATTATTTCTGGAGTCTTAGGAAAATCTCTCTGTCGGCGTGGTCGATGGCTCTATCGGCGGGGTTGATGGTCCTAGTTCAATTCTGCACATTTTGGTCCTTTTCGCTCAAAATTCACTCATTTTTGCATATTTCTGCTCCAATGACCCTAGTTTATCAATCTTGCAACAAAACATCAAAAATACATTTCTTTAAAGTGCAATATGATCAAAAACAGTACAAAATAGGTATGAAAATCTCAATATATTTTCCTTTGGTCAAAATCCCCCAAACTTAACTATTATTTGTCCTCAAGTAATTTTAGTACAATATAAAAGTTATAATCTACTGTAGTAAAGTTTTAATTCAAAAATACTATAAGTTTGATTTAAATAAATATCATAGTGAGATTTTCAAAAAAATTTCAAGTAATTAAATTAACTCTGTAGCCACAAGATTATCTAGTCATCAAGTTTAAGAGTTCTAGTCTTCTATTCATTTCAAGAATGACTATATGTTGCAATATTAAGTCACTTAGAATAATCAAAAGATAGGAACTTAATGAGAACTTTACTAGTAAAAGATCCATTCCATAAGTATAAGTTCAGGAATGTATTTAGGTTTTCCCTTTAGGTAGGTCCAGTGAAGCCAATTTTTTAATAGGCATATCCTCAAGATTCTCTACACTTCCATAATTTTTTCTTTCTTTTCTCTTTTTCATTTGGATTGCTTTCAATCCTATATTTTTTTTCTTTTTCATGGATTGTTTTCAATCCTTTCTTTTTCCTTTTTCAAGTGAGAATTACTATATCTGGATAGACTTTAACGATTATGAACTTCACTTTTCTTTCCTTAAATTTGAAACTCAAAGCATGTCTTTACCTTATAAATATTTCATAGCTTTTACATCATTGAGCCCCAACCTTTTCTTCTCAAATGAATTTCCAGGTTCTTAATACTTCAAGATATAGTTTCCTTTACTTTAAATAGTTAACTATAATTTAATTCTCTTATACTAAAATTTCTTAAGTTACAAAATTAATTTTCATTACAAAAATATTTCTTTAAATCTACCATAATATTTAAATAGTTACAAAAATGTAGTTACCTGAATTAAATTTACCACATAAAATCAAATAAATATTTTTTAAAAGCAATTAAATAGAGGACATCTAATAGTTAATCTTTTCTTCCCTCCCCCAAACTTCAATTTTTCAATATAAAATAACACAAGTGGAAAGAAAAACTCTAAATATAAATCATACCTCAGTATTTTAGCCATATTCATCATTGTAAAATTTTTGCAGGCCTTCTCAACATTTCTACTTCACCTGGTCTATAATATTAGGAGCTTTCTATACATATAAATCGTTAGAGGAATTTCTGAGTAATGAAATTTTAAAATAAGTATAAAACTAAAAAATTAAACAAGCACAACATTTCCTAACACAATACTAACAAAACAATTAAAATTGTGAAATAAGAATCACATTACATTACAAAATACTACTCAACATCTATTAAACTACACAGGCACATTTAACTATAACACTAACTTTATAACAAAAATTAAAAATCATCCAAGTACAACGAAATAATAAAAATGAAAGTCCAAATACACAAACATCCATTTCTATTACAAACAAACTTACAGAAATAAAAGTACAAATATAAGTACATCAATTCATTTAAATATCAAAATCCCAAACTATATCTTCATCACTTTCATCAGCAGGTGAATCGGGATGATACTGAGTATATTGGGGGCAGTAAGGAAAAGTAACATCAAGTTCACCTTTGTAGTGTCGGGCCTAAGCTTCATAATGGGCTACCTCAAAATTTGAATGCCTCTGAAGGTACTCACTATCATAATCGTATCAACGTTTTAACCCTCCAATCCTTTCATTTATCAATTATATGCTCTTCCGCTGCAAGGTCAACTCATTCATTAAATTAGAGAGCGTAAGGGAACTATAAGGTGGAAGGTCATAACTTGTAGAGGGGACATCTCTACTAGTAGAAGGTTCTTGACTTCTATCCAAGTTCTCCATTTTTCATGAGATTCATATGTCTTTAAATTAGCTTTACTGATGGGTTTCATAATAGTTCTCCATTTCTCATGGGATTCATAAGTCTTCAAATTAACTTTACTAATGGGTTTCATAGAGTTCTCCATTTCTCATGGAATTCATAAGTTTTCAAATTAACTTTACTAATGGGTTTCATAGGGTAAACCCATTCCTCATCTTTTCTCCATTTCTCATGGGATTCATAAGTCTTCAAATTAGCTTTACTAATGGGTTTCATAGGATAGGTCATAGCTTGTAGAGGGGACATCTCTACTAGTAGAAGGTTCTTGACTTCTACTTCCAGTTCTCCATTTACAGTGATTCATAAGTCTTCAAATTAGCTTTACTAATGGGTTTCATCGGGTAAACCCATTCTTCATCTCCAATCTCCACTCCAGAAAGTTTGCAAATTGCATAAATAAGTCCAAGATGTCCTAGACCTCCAATTATCTCACTCCTCGCCGTAGTTAATATATTTTTAAGAATGATTCTCCCCACATTTATAGTTCTACTATTCTGAATACAGAAATTAAAAATAGCTCTATCTCTTATTACCTCACTATGGTGATAAGTCGGTAATAGAGTAGAGGAAATGAGATAGTGGCACGCCTTAAAGGTGGCATTCAGCATGGAAGCAGAAAAATTTACCCGTTCTAGCAGCTTTATCTTCCATGTTCCTTTCCCATCAGTGAGAAGTTGATCACATCATTAAAGGGGCCTTCCATTATACTGAAAGAATCATATTGACAGCTAAAAGAGTCTGAGACTTCATAAAAAGTGTTGATGCGGGCGGCGGTAAACTCAACAGGAAATTCACACACTTGAACGATTCCATCCTCAGAATAGATTACATTAGCGTACAAATCCTTCACAATGTTTGTATCAGCTTTATTGGTGGTGTAAAAAAAGTTTTCCCACCTCCGCTCGGCAATAACTCGTTTGATTTCTCCTCTTGGACTTTCAAAAACTCGATCTTGTATACACTTGTTTCCTTTAAATATAGAAGTAAATTTTGTTTGAGCCATCGCATTGACGAAGTGAGACTTGTCAAACTCAACCCATCTCATTTGTCATGGAGCCATTTCAATCTAATCAAATTATAGAAAAATTCCAAAAATTACTTCAAATACGCAAATCATGGCTTCCAATAGTAATTCTAAGAGTTTAACATTAATCCATGAATTTCTTCCTAAATTTTCTTTACATTTTCACATTTTTTGGATCTCCTCAATGTGGAAGAAATCCATGGTGAAAATTAAATATTTTTAATTTGGAGTGAATCTCTTACCTAGAGATGATCAAATCTGGTGTGAAAAAGCCTTGAAATCGCCTCCCAATCCAAGATCTTTCAAGCCCTAGTTTGAAAATGGCACTTTTAGGAGGAATGGGATGATGAACAGTGGCGGTTGACTAGTCAAAATCGTGGTTAAAGATGTTTTTTTGTGAGCTTGTCGTTGGCAGGGTCGATGGCTCCGTTGGCACGCTCTATTGGAATTAAATCCTAAGTTGCAGGGAAAATCTGCCGTCGGCGGCGTCGAGGGCGCTGTCGGAGGGCTCTATTTAATTTATTCAAATTCTAGATTATTGTGATTTAGATCAATTTCAAGCCTTAACGACATGGTTTTAATCATTATAGACATAATTTTAAGTGATTAAATGATGTACTTAGGACATATAGACTTTCATAACACAAAACAACACATTTATATAAAAATTCGAAGGGGTAAAATATATGTTACATGACACACCTAAGTTTGGTATTTTCTCAACCTCAATACATTAATTCAGCGCCGCAATCCAAGCCACAACACTCAAAACACTGAAAACAAAACACCATATGCTTAATCTCAACTATATAGAGATCTAAAAGCATATTTCTAAAGCAAAACAAATACAAAGTTCAAATAAAAATATATAGATAGACAAAGAAGTAGTAATATAAATCTATTAATCTTCAGACTCGGTATTAGATTCTCCTCTGAGATCACCCATTGATTGCACATGAACGAAGAGGTTGTAGAATGGTTGGAATGGAAACTCTTCAGTGGAATCCTCTTCTATTAACTTCATTCTCCTCACCAATTGTATCAAGTTATCTTCTAAATGTCCAGAGTGTTCAAAATGTTCCTTCATCTTCCAGTCTAGATGATCGAAGAAAACGAAGATACTATTAATTGCCATCATGACATTTTATATCTCCTTTTCCAATTTCCTGATTCAGCGGAGGATCATCAAAGTCTTATCAGGAATTAAGGGTTGAACTGGCATTGAATTTTGAGATGATTGATCTACTATAATGGTCATGTCATTCATCTTCAAAAGCTGGGAATCTCTCTGTTTGGTCCAAAGGCTTCCAAGTTAGCAGTACCTTTTCCCAATTTTCATAGGACACTTGGAACTAACTGCAAAGTGAGAAAATTGTGGAAGGATGTCCAAGCCCGTAAGTTGATCAATGAACGATCAGGCCCAAAACCGACTTTACAATTATTGATCCAATGTCGATCGGCAGTCCCCGTTAGATGCAGTAATTCAAAATGACACTTTCTTTAGAAACTTTATCGATCTTCATTATCGTTAACAGTTTTACAGAAATGAAAAAGTGCCAATGTTTTGAAACGGGATTTAGGAGTGTTGCAGAAAAACTAATATACTTGTTTTCTCTTATTTCCCAATCGTTAGTTTCGTCCTTTAAATAATGGTAAATTTCATTCATCTGGTTTCTCATTAGGACAAAATTGGAATAATGGCAGATAGGAACATTTTTGATCATGCATAATTCATTGATCCATGCAGGAGTGAAAGTGATCCATCTTCCTCGCACATAAACAACTCCTTGGTTGATTCCAGGCAAATTTGTATAAATTCTTTCACTACATGAACAACCACGGCGGCGGTAGTGTAGCACAACACTTCCTATCTTTGCCGCACTATCACCTCTTCAATTGTCGTAGAGGGATTATTCAATCCACGATTTACGAATCTTCGTTACTTGATCAACCTTTTCTTCGTCAGTAACTTGTTGAGGATTCGCTGCGCTTCCGCAGTAATAAAATTTTGCCGATTGAAAACTCACATTCTGGGATTATCAGGGGAATTGGATGCCATAGGAATGATATTGGTTGAGTTTCACTTCGTTTTTGGAGAGAAAATATGAAATAGGAATCAAATTTTTTAGTTTAAAAAGATTATTCCAGTCCAAAAACCGCCATTTGAACCCAAGTAACTGCCATTTCTGGTCTCACCGTTGGCGGGGTCGAGGGCA
>JXCR01140830.1:79168-95081 GCA_002079205.1 Phalaenopsis hybrid cultivar
GAGCCTCTGTATTAATTTTGCTTGGACTCTTGGGAAAAACCCACCGTCAGTGGTGTTGAGGGCGTCGTCGGTGCCCAAGGAAAAATTTTCACAGTTTTCGCTCTAGTCCAAATGCGTTCCAATTTTTCTCTATGGATCCAATTTTTAAGATGTTTTAAGGGTAAATAATTGTATTAGAGCTTAATACTACCACATACTAATGATAATTTCAAATAAAAACTACTATAATCATGATAAAAGTAAAGATAAATTTAGGTTGCCTCCCATAAAGCGCTTGGTTTAATGTCGTCAGCCTGACCTATTCAGGTGTCATTCAGGTTGACTGATCATTAAAACCTCTTTAAAATTTGGTCTTTTACCCTCATAATATGGTTTTAATTTGTGTACATTTACTTTAAATCTATTTCTCGTCTTCTGATCTTCAATTTCAACAACTCCATAAGTATAAACTTGAGTCACAGTAAAGGGTCCTAACAAACGAGACTTCAATTTCCTAGGAAATAATTTCAATTTGGTGTTATAAAGCAAAACTTCTTGTCCTAGTTCAAAGTTCTTCTAGTTAATCTTCTGATCATTTCATATCTTTAATTTCTTTTTGTAAATTAAGTCATTATCGTAAGACTCATTTCTTAATTCTTCCAATTCATTTAGTTGTAACAATCTCTTCTTACCAGCATCTTTTAAATTATAATTGAATTCTTTAATCGCCCAATATGCTTTATGCTCCAATTCTACTGGTAAGTGACAAGTCTTTCCAAAAATCTTTTTGTAAGGAGTCATTCCAATAGGAGTTTTATAAGNTTTTGTAAGGAGTCATTCCAATAGGAGTTTTATAAGCAGCACTGTATGCCCATAATGTGGTATCTAGTCAAGTGGACCAATCTATTATACTAGGGTTTACAGTCTTTTTAAGTATTTGTTTAATCTCTCTATTATAAACTTCAGCTAACTCACTGGTTTGAGGATGATAGGCAGTAGAGATTTGATGAATAATAGAAAATTTTTCTGTCAATCTCTGAATATATTTATTTCTAAAATGGTATCCTCCGTCAGTGATAATCATTCTAGGCATTTCGTATCTAGTGAAAATATTTTTCATTAAAAATCATTGAAACACTTTTAGCGTCACAACGAGGTTAAATCTTGAGCTTCAATCCACTTAGAAATGCAGTCCATTGAAATAAATATATATAAGTTTCCAAATGAAGGAATAAATGGTCCCATCAAATCTAATCCCCAAACATCAAAGATCTCAACTTCTAACATGAAATTTAGAGGCATTTCATTTCTTCTAGATATATTGCCTACTCGTTGACATCGATCACAAGTTTTTATGTATCTATAAACATCTCTAAAGATAGTAGGCTAATAAAATCTAGCTTGTAAAATTTTATAAGTAGTTTTATCAATCCCAAAATGTCCTCCAAATTCAGAATCATGACATTTCTTAATGATTAGCTCAGTTTCTTCATAAGGTACACATCTCCTCATAATCAGATCCTTATATTATTTATATAAATAAGGTTCATCCCAAAAATACACTTTTGCATCATGAATGAATTTCCACTATTGTTGCAATGTCAGCATAGGTGAAAAAATATCACTTACAATATAGTTAACAATATCAACATACCATGGTATTTTCCAATCATTAATATTATAAAGTTGTTCATCAGGGAAACTGTCTGTAATTTTATTGTCAGTGTCAGATGATTCTTAGTTTTCTAATCTTAAGAAATGATCAGCAATTTGATTATCAGTTCCCCTTCTATCAATAACCACAAAATCAAATTCTTGCATCAAAAGTATCCATCTAATCAACCTTGTTTTGGCATCCTTCTTTTGCATCAGATATTTAATCACAGAGTGGTTAGTATGCACAACACATTAAGCTCTAATTAAATAAGATCTGAATTTATCTAAAGTATACACAATGACCAGTAACTCTTTTTCAGTAACAGTATACTTAATTTGTGCATCATTAAGAGTTTTACTAGTGTAGTACATAACTTTAAAAATCTTTACATTCCTTTGTCCAAGGACAGCTCCAATAGCCTAATCACTAGCATCACACATCAGTTCAAATGGTTTCTCCAAGTTAGGTGAAACTATAATAGGTGTTGTGATTAATTTTTCCTTTAATAACTCAAAAGCATTTAAACTGCTTTCAGTATATTCAAATTTCTTGTCCTTTATAAAAGTTGGCATAGAGGTTTGGTAATTTTTGAAAAATCTTTAATAAAACACCTATAAAATCCAACATCTGAAAACTTCTAACTTCTCTTACACTAGTAGGAGGTGTTAGTTTAGATATAACTCGGATTTTTGTGAAACTCCTAACCTCTCTTACATTAGTAGGAGGTGTTAGTTTAGATATAACTTGAATTTTTGTCTCCTAACCTCTCTTACATTAGTAGGAGGTGTTAGTTTAGATATAACTTGAATTTTTGCAGGTTGTTTAGTAACTTTTGAAAAATCTTTAATAAAACGCCTATAAAATCCAACATGTCCAAGAAAACTCCTAACCTGTCTTACATTAGTAGGAGGTGTTAGTGTAGATATAACTTCAATTATTGCAGGGTCTGCTTCCATATCATCTTCCAAAATTTTATGCTCTAACACAATTCCTCATGCAACCATAAATTGACATTTCTCTCAATTCAGAACTAAATTAGTTCTTTCGCATAACTCTAAAACTTTTTCAAGATAATTTAAGCATGTGTCAAATGATGTTCCAAATACAGAGAAATCATCCATAAATACTTCCAATCCATCACCAATTAACTTACTAAATATGGACATCATACATCTTTGGAATGTTGTAGGTGCATTACATAATCTGAAAGATATTCTTCAAAAAGCAAAAGTTCCAAAAGGACTAGTAAATGTTGTCTTTTCTTGATCCTCTGGAGTAATAGGAATTTGATGGTAATTGGTATATCCATCTAAAAAATAAAAATATTTATGCCCAGCAAGTCTATCTACTGTTTGATCTAAAAAGGGTAAAGGGAAGTGATTTTTCCTCGTGGCAGTGTTTAATTTTCTATAATCAATGCAGATACCCCACCCAATAACTTGTCTGATAGGTATTAATTCATTGTTTTCTTTTATGTCAACAGTCACTCCTCCTTTCTTAGGAACATAATGAACTGGACTTACCCATGCACTATCTGAAATAGGATATATAATTCCAGTTTCTAACCATTTCAAAATTTCCTTCTTAACTACTTCTTTCATCATCGGATTTAATCTCCTTTGTGTATCAACTCTTGATTTATATTGTTCATCTAACATAATTTTGTGCATACAGATTGAAGGACTAATTCCCTTAATATCAGCTAAGGTCCAACCAAAAGCTTTCTTATATCTTTTCAATGTATCTAAAATATTTGCTCTTGCAAATCATTTAATTCCGAAGATATAATAACATGTAATGTAGATGAGTCTCCCAGAAGCTCTTGCAATTAATTTAATTCTAAAGATATAATAACATGTAATGTAGATGAGTCTCCCAAAAACACATATTTCATAATCATTTAATTCTGAAGATATAATAACGGGTAATGTAGATGAGTCTCGTAAAAATACATACTTCTTCTTTTAATTCTTAAGATATAATAACAGGTAATGTAGATGAGTCTCCCAAAAGTACATACTTCAAATGAAGATATAATAACATGTAATGTAAATGAGTCTCCTAAAAATACATACTTCAAGTGACTAGGCAGAAGATATAATAATAGGTAATGTAGATGAGTCTCCTAAAAATACATACTTCAAGTGGCTAGGAAAAGATATAATAACAGGTAATGTAGATGAGTCTCCTAAAAACACATACTTCAAGTGGCTTGGTAATAACTGGCAATGTCGATGAGTCTCCTAAAAACACATCTTTCAAGTGGCTAGGCAATACTTTCAACTCAAGTTTAGGTGGTTTTATAATTGACGGTAACAGATTCTTATCAGCATTTTCCGTAATATCCAACATCTCAAATTTTTCTTGAACATAATATAATTCTTCATTTTCTAATTTGTCCAAAATAAGTTC
Organism: Phalaenopsis hybrid cultivar; assembly: GCA_002079205.1. NCBI lineage: Eukaryota > Viridiplantae > Streptophyta > Magnoliopsida > Asparagales > Orchidaceae > Phalaenopsis > Phalaenopsis hybrid cultivar. The sequence goes on from JXCR01140830.1 coordinate 83,217, forward strand.
ATTATTCTCTTCAAATTTCTCTTTTCTCTTTAAAATGTTCTTTCAATAGATGTTCAATAATTTCCATGCAAAAACACTCATTATCTCTTTCAACAGCAGGGTAATCAATAGATTTTGCAATGTTAAAAGTCACTTCTTGATCATGAACTCTCATAGTTAATTCTCCTTTTTGAACATCTATCATAGCTTTTACAGTAGCTAAAAATGGTCTTCCTAAAATAATAGGTATTTCTTTATCTTCCTCCATATTTAAAATAATAAAATCCATAGGAAAGATAAATTTATCAACTTTTACTAACACATCTTCTATAACTCCCTTAGGATATGTAACTGAACGATTCGCTAACTGTAGAGTTACAGAAGTAGGTGAGACTTCTCCTAATCCTAATCTTTTGAAAATTGATCGAGGCGTAAGATTAATGTTGGCTCCCAAATCACATAATGCTCTTCCATAAAATTTTTCACCAATAACACATGGTATAGTGAAGCTGTCAGGATCTTTTAATTTTCCAGGAAGCTTTTTCTTAATAATTGCACTACACTCTTCACTAACTGCAACAATTTTGTTATCTGTGAACTTCCTTTTCTTGTTCAAAATATCTTTCATAAATTTCACATAATTAGGCATTTGCTCTAAAACTTCTATGAATGGGATAATTTATTGTTAACTTCTTAAGAATTTCTAAAAACTTGGAAAATTGTTTATTCTGTTTGTGTTGCTTCAATTTTTGAGGAAACAATGGTGGAGGTTTCTCCACAGTAATTTTCGTTGGTGTAAATGGATACTCAAAGTCTGGGTATTCATGATCCTTTCCTTTTTTGGTATCCACTTTCTCTTTTCAGTTTCTATTTCTTTTTGCACCCTTGTTTCCAATTCTTTTCCACTTCGTAATTGTATCACTTTGATTTGTTATTTTCCTTGATCTTTAGGATTTGGTTCCATAATACTAGGAAAAGTTCCTAATGTTTGGTTACTAAGTGCAGTAGCGATATGTCCCAATTGGTTTTCAAAATTCTTAATAGCAGTTCCTTAATTTTGTAATTGATTTCCTTGAATTTGTAATTGATTTCCTTTGTTCTTAATAGCAGTTCCTTGATTTTGTAATTGATTTCCTTGAATTTGTAATTGATTTCCTTGATAATTGTTGACCCATTTTAGTATCAGCCCTTCCATAGACAACTTCTTCTCCTTAATTTGAGTGTTATTGTTAAATCCTGGATGATAAGAAGGTCTGTAATTTACTCCTTGGTTGGATGAATTTCCTAACGGGTTCACTGGGTTGTTTGCCCATTATTGATTTGTAGAAGATTTGTTATTCTAATTAAAATTTGGATGATTCTTCCAACCTGGGTTATAATAGTTTGAATAAGGTTTGTTGGGTCTATTAATAGCATTTAAAGTCTCATATGAAGGTTGAACATCCACAAATTGCCTATCTTCCATCACAGGAGGTCTTGGAGAATAATACATCCCATAATGATCTAATTTCTTTGATATTGCATCAATCTGCAAAGCTAACATAGATATTGCATCAGAATCATGAATACTAGCTACTCTTTTAGGATTTACCTGTTTAGAGGGCCATTGAAAATTGTTGGTAGTCATTTTTTCTATTAATGAATAAGCCTCATCAAAAGGTTTTCACATTAAAGAACCACCAGCCGCAGCATCTACAATCGAACTAAGAGATCTCACTAATCCATTATAAAAAGTTTGAATTATCAACCTATCTGGTAACAAATGATGAGGGCACTTCCTAAGAAGATCTTTAAATCTCTCTCAAGCTTCATATATTGACTCTCCATCAATCTGATAGAACGATGTTATGTCATTTCTAAGTTTAGCAGTTTTGGATGGAGGGAAATATTTGGATAGAAAATTTTTTAAAAGTTCTCCTCAAGTTCTAATAGATCTTGGTGCTAATGAATTTCAACCACATCTTTGCTATATCGCTCTGTGAAAAAGAAAAAAGTTTATGTTTAACAGTATCGTTTGAGGCTCTGTCATATTTAAAACTAGCACACAGTTCTTAAAAACTAGCGAGGTGTAAGTTCGGATCTTCATTTAGTGTAGCTCCAAATTGATTGTTTCGTACCATTTGGATAATAGCAGGTTTAAGCTCAAATGAATTAGCAACTACATCAGGATTTTGGATAGAATAAGTGAATTTCATCTGCTGTAGGACTTGCATAATCTCTTAGGGGACTAGGTTGGTGTTCATTCTCTATTCCAAATTTCATCTGCTGTAGGATTTGCATAATCTCGTAGGGGTCTAGGTTGGTGTTCATTCTCTATCTTGATTTTTCATGTTGTTTTCCATTGTATCAAAATTTATAGATTCTCTTCTTAATCTTCTAATCCTTCTAACAGTTTGTTCTAATTCCAAATCGATGGGTATAAGGTTTTCAGGTCCAAATTTATGCATACAATTTGAAATCAGTACATAGTAATATAATTAACTAAATGTAAAAATAAGTTGCAATTCAAGTAAAAATTTTCTAATAATCCTAATTTGTTCGTTACAATAATTGTGATTTTACTCACTCACTCCCCGACAACGGTGCCAAAAACTTGACTGTAACTTTATATATGCTTAAAAATATAAGATAAATATGGACGTAATAAATATTCAACAATTGTAAAGTCACAATTATCAACAGAAGTATACGTATCTCTCAATTAATATTGGGCTCTAATGGAGTCCTAGATATCAATCACATAGGGAGTGGTTTAGAATTACGAACTAACATTTTAGAAAAAGCAATACTTTAATCATAACAATGAAGTTCAATTTGTTTATCTCTCACTAATAATCAATTGCAATAAATATATAATTTTAATAACTATTAAATAACTAATGATACTAATGAAGGTTTAAATGTGTTATTCAATAGATAAGAAAGCATCATTCTCCTTGTCAAGAAATTATAGTGAATGGATAAAGTGAATTGGTTCAAATTGTATTGTACCACCTTGTCAAGAAATTATAGTGAATGGATAAAGTGAATCAGTTCAAATTATATTGTGCCAAATGATATATAAGAAAGCATCCTTCTCTTTGTCAAGAAATTATAGTGAATGGATAAAATGAATTAGTTCAATTTATATTATTGTCAAGAAATTATAGTGAATGGATAAAATGAATTAGTTCAATTTATATTGTGCCAATAGTTTCTCCCTGTCAAGAAATTATAGTGAATGGATAAAGTGAATTGGTTCAAATTATATTGTGCCAAATAGGCACCTATTCTTTACCCTTTGGTCCTGACATAAAGAACATTGACTAATCCTACGCTTGTTTACTGACTATTCTTTACCCTTTGGTCCAGGCATAAAAAACATTGACTAATCCTACACTTGTTTACTGAATCTGCGATATTCTTTGCCCTTTGGTCTAGGCATAAAGTATATTGATTAATCCTATGCTTGTTTATTGAATCTACGGCTAGGCTGGGAGGATACTAGCTCTCACTTCGGAGCTCCCACGTTCCACTCGCCTGAGGGTTAACATCTACACTTCAGCACCCAAACGACAAGACCAAGTTGGGGATTTTAGTTTGTCACTCCAAAATCTCCAATTCTACGCCCGATAATATTATTTCCTTATTTATTTACAGCCAACTTCCAAGAGCTTTGACCTCCCTGAATCTTGGATGTAATATTCACTTTAGTTGTAAAACTCAACATATTTCAATAAATCAATTGGCCAGATTGAAAGTAAATTAAGATCAAAGTGAAAAGATCATCACAAATTGTTAAATATTTTCATTGCTTCATCAATTCAAATCACCATTTCACAAATCTCGAGATAAGGAGAAAGACAGAGAAAACTACTTAAATCTCCTTGAAAAAACACAACAAAACTTGGAATTCATATATAAAATCAAAGATATACAAACTACAACAAGTAAATAACTTATCTCTAATTTCTCCCTAAGAAAACTCCTCGAAGTTCCTCTGAATCTCTTTCTTTCTTTACAACACACAGAATTCCTCTTCGAAGTAGCAAGGAGGAAGAAATCTCTCACTTTACCTCCACTCTTACAATCTCTCGAAGAATTCCTCACAATTTTGACAATCTAGTAAACTCTCTACACAATAATGGAACCTCTCTAACATCCAGGACCTCTCTAATTTTCGCCCAAAATATTCTTTTTAAAGTTGTGGATGAGCTTTCCCATGAGTTGCCTAAGCATCCCTTCAAAATTTGGCCATATCCAAAGCCTGATTGGGCATAACCGCCAACCGCGCCATCGGCGGCCTCGAGGGCACCGTCGACGGACCTTCATAATGAATTAATTCTAGAGTCTCAGGAAAATCTCACCGTCGGCGATGGTGCTGTTGGTGCCCTAGTTCAATTCTACACATTTTGGTCCTTTTCAGTCCAAATTCGCTCCTTTTTGCATCTTTTTTTTTCAATGACCCTAATTCATCAATCATGTAATCAAACATCAAAAATACCTTTTTTTAAAGTGCAATACCATCAAAAATAGTACAAACTAAGTATGAAAATCTTAATATATTTTCCTTTGGTCACCTATCCCCAAATTAAGATCTAATATCCCATCTTGAGACTTTCATATGCACACCATTTAACTTTTTTTTTAATCTGCAAATGTTTACCTAACCCATTCATATCATACAAATGCAGTCTGTTTTGAAGCTTTAGCAAAATTTGATAAGGTACGCTTTTATTTATGTAATTTCTGTACTTTATTTTCCACATATTTCTTTTTATTTTGTACTATACTATACTTTGCTACATGTCTCATACATTTTCTTACCGCATCTTACGGCATAGTCTTTTTGTCTGTTCTTTGTTGTACTGTATACATTTACTAGTATTCATGCTTTAGTTACTACCTTTCTAGTCTGTTTGTGCAATCCCCTAGGATAGGCCATTCGAGGCATGGTTTTTTTCTCTTTTTTTTATCCCTCTTCTTAGAACAAGACGACGACGTGGTTAGTTGATGATTCATCTCTGAACAACGGTCAAGGCAACTACCAAAGATGGAAGGATGAGTTTATGCAGAACTTTGATAGATTTAAATAACATACCTATAGGACGTCGAGGTTATTTATTTGGCATGACGTAAATCCTCACATTATCTTTTAGGACTTTCTACGATTTTCAAATCATACGATATAAGTCTTAAACTTTTTAGGCTTTCGAGGTTGTTGTCTGGTATGACATAAATTCTCACATTTTCTTAGACTATTTGCATATGACGTGTAGATACAAGTCACGAACATCTAAATAATTAGCAAGATTGAAACATCAAGTAATTTCTCTTTCAAAGACGTAAATCCAAAATGTAGATTAGTTTGAGATGTCACTAAATATTATTCAGTATCTTCATCATCTCCTACTTTTCACTTCTTTGGATTCTGGAAATATTTTTTCCTATTTGAACCTATCTCTTTTGACTTTTCTTATGAACAATCATGGAAACTTGAACGTTGAATTCTTGAAGACAAAATCTATGATCATTATCGAGAGTTTTCTTAGGTGACTTCGGTTATCGAAGATGTAATTAACTATAGGAGATCTAATCTATGTATTGGAAAGGGTAATTTGTCGGCTATAAATTTCATAGGACAAAATAGAGTCATAAACTTTTAAGTTTAGATAGTTAAGTCTACTAATAAGTGATATGTTCATCCTCTGAGATGAGATATCATTTATGGTATTGTGTTCAGCTATTTAAACTATTATATATATGAGGTCTACCTAGTCTCATCATTTTCAAAAAATAAAGGATACCATTTTCACAAAATTAAAATTACATTATATATATATATATATATTAAATTCNATATATATATATATATATATATATATATATATATATATATATATATATATATATATATATATATATATATATTAAATTCTAAATTTTAATTTTAAAATCTTATTTTTGAAAGAAAAATAGCCGACATGACACTAATGATGATGATGAAGAGAAGAACTAAGATTGTTTTATGTTTGTAATATGTGATGTACTATGTTGTGTGAACTTGAAACATTTAAGTTAGTGTACTTTTTGAACTATGTGATGTGTTAGATTTTTTTGTCTAATTGTTATTATAGTGTTTGTGTTTATTAGTATTGTATTTTAAATTCTAGGGTAGTAATTGTTGTTGTGTGTTGTGTAATGTGTTTTAGTTAGTTAGGAATGAACTTATTTCTATGTCTTATGAAAGTTGAAAATCTTGCTAGCTTTAATTTTAAACTTTAATTTCAAAAATTTGCTACCCTATATTTTTTTTATCTTGTTAGTCTGCTCGCTTCTTTATGTTGAGATTGTGAATTCAAAGTTAGTGTGTCTGTTTGTTTTTATGTCTATATCCACTATTTTTAAGTCTAATGAATCTCTATATGTTAAAAAGTAAGAAATTTGATCAAAAATTAATTTTAACCCCATTTTTAGTTTTGTACTCATATAATTAGGGTATAAAAATTTCTATAAGAATGTTTTTTCAATTTTTATTCCTGCTTATAAATATCTGCTACTAAACTGTTGTTGATAAACTGTTTAATCTAGTTAAAAGTTTAAGTTTGGGGGGGGGATAAAAAATATTTTCAAAACTTGAATTTTATTTGTTCTCAAATGAGCTAAAAGTGTATTTGATTTGAAAAGAAAAATGAACGTGTATATGAAGTTATATTAGGGAAGTAATTTTTTTATTATAGAAATAAGTAAAACATTTAGTTAAAATTTTATAAGTGATGTAGAAAAATTTAAAGTTAAAAGTTCTTAAATGCACAAATAATAAATATTGTGTAACTATCTTTAGTAGGAGATAGTGTATTTTTGAAAAATGTGGAAGGATTAGACTCTTATTTTTGGAACTTAAATTTCTTTTATTAAAAATAATTTTCATAAGCTATTATTATGTTTTGAAGCAAAAGAACATTATCAACTTTTTGCTTTAGGAAAGGAAGAGTGGAATTCAAAATCATTAAAGGCCTAACCAGATATAGTAATCCTTGCCTAGAAAAAAAGATAAAAGACATAAAAAAGAAGAAAGAAGGAAAAAGAAAAGGACAAGAAAAGAATAGAAAGTTGAAAAAGGGAGGAGAAGCTTGAGGATTAGTGGTTAATCAAAAATTGGTTCCACAACTGATCTTTTAAAAGTATATGACTTGAGAAGCACTTAAGCTTAAGGATATAATATAGTAAGTAAAATTATACTTGATAAAAATTTTTAAGTGAAGGAAATAAAATGTCTAAGATTTATATTTAATAAATCTACAAGAATTTCTGAATCAGATAGGAACTCATAATTTTCATACTTCTTCACTTTAAGGATTTTTAAACTTTAAGTTGGTCTCATTCACTAGAGTTTTTTCTAAATTAGACTACTATATTTCTAGAACAAAATTTTAGAAACTCCTAAACAAACTCATATACAAAATTATACTTATTTAGTTTTTAAAGATTGAAGTGTCACTTGAGGACAAGTAACATTTTAAGTTTGGGGGATTTTGATACACCTAAAATATATAGTGCTTCTAGACACATTTTTATACCTACTTTTGAGATATTGAGCTTTAATGGAAGGTATTTGTGTGCTTTCTTTCAGTTACAAGTAAAAAGGTGAAAAAAGCTAAAAGGAGTGGAAATGGTTCAAATATGAAGCAAAAATACAAAAAACTTTTGGCTCCTAACCGCCAGAACCGGTGCTTAAGTACTGGTGAAACAGAGAATGTCGCGCGTAAGTGCCAGAGGCCTCACGCTTAAGCTCCACTGGCAGTTGCTTGACGAGTTAATTCATTTTGACAAATTTCAAAGGGACATTTGAGGCATCTATTGGCTAAAATGGGTGGTTATAGCCACCAAGGACAAAAATATAATTAACAGACTTTTGAAAGGATGCATCTCTTGGTAAATACATTGAATCAGGACACATTTTGAGGAGACTCGAAGGCACCTCTTGAAAAATTATAAAAGAAGGAAGTTGCGACTTTTAGAAGAGCCATTAAAAGTTCTTGAAGAAGTTCATGGAGAATCTTTTGAAGAGAATTTCAGGCAACACAAATTTATTTTTCCTTTTGTTTTTAGTTTTATTTTGAGAGTTAAGAATGTTGTAAGAGAGAAGAGATTTAAAGGAACTTCAAGAGTTTGGTGGAGGATTTGAGATAAGTTTTTATCTTTTTTTTTAACTACTTTTGGTTTTAATCGAGACTTCTTGTTGGTTTGACAATGATTTCTACTTTTAAACTGAAGTGTTTTTTAACTACTTTTGGTTTAATCAAGACTTCTTGTTGGTTTGACAATGATTTCTACTTTTAAACTAAAGTGTGGTTTTTTTCATGGATTATGAGTAGTTTTCTTTATCTTTCTCCTTAAAATGATAAGTAATTAAAGTGTTTATGGATTCGGAGTAGTTTTCTTATCTTTTTCCTTAAAATGATAAGTAATTAAAGTGTTGGATGGAAGTTGTGGAGAGTATTAATCTTTAATGTTGGAAGAACTTGTGATAATTTAATTCCATGAACTTCATTTAGTTCTTGATCTGGCCCATCTATATGTTAAAATTTGTTGTTAGAACATGTATGATTTGGGATTGTATTGTCTCAGACAACAATTGGAAAGAATCACATGAGATTGTATGAATGAGAATATAGTTCATATGATTGAGTGGCAAATTAAAAAATAATATTTGAAAGGTGTAGATTTAGAGGACTTTAGAGTGACACGCTAAAGCCACCAATTTTATTTATTGTTTTAGGTTTTGATACTATATGTTAGCCCCTAAGTGGAAGGAACTAAGGGAACTCTAAAGTGAGAGCTAGTATCTTCCCTACCTAAATAGTCTTCAGAACTATTCAAACTTTAAATTAGTCAATGTTCTTTATAGCATCTCTAGTAAGGGTTCTGCCTAGCCGATCTTCAGAACTATTCAAACTTTAAATTAGCCAATGTTCTTTATAGCAACTCTAGTAAGGGTAAAGAATGTTGTTCCTATTTGGCACAACACAAATTGAATACTTCCTCAACAGAATTACGATACTTATTATTGATTCATGATAAGGGGAAAGATATTTCGTATTCAATGTTTTTCTTTTACATAAACTCAAGTTATCTTTAATAAGTTTTTATTTCATTTTCAAATATTAAAAATACCAAAAAGAGTTTAAATTTCATTCCTGTGATAAAAACTATAGTTTAAGTATTTGTCTTTTTAAAGTAGAAAGTTTATTACTTTAATTATCGCATACTGTGAACAATCCCTGTGGGTTTGATATTCAGAGCTTAATCAAAAAGTCATATGTTACTTGATAATGATACGTATACTTGTGTAGTATCAGAATATATATTAAGTTAAAATGTTAAATTCTCATTTTCTCCATGATCAAGTTTTTGGTACTGTTGCAAAGTAAGGAAAGATAAGTGAAAAATATATTCAATTACATTGTTATACTATTGCATATAAATAGTTATGATCATCTACCAGAAGTATCTAATCGAGAAATTAAAAAAAAATAATGGAAAAAAAACTATAAATCTTAACAAAATGGATTGGTCTGCTAGATTAGATATTACATTATAGGCTTATAGGATAGCTTATAAAATGCCCACGATAATGTCCCCATATAGATTAATTTTTGGGAAGACTTTTCACTTACCAGTCGAATTGAAGCATAAAACTTTTTGGGCCATTAAAGAAATTAATTTTAATTTAAAAGATGCTGGAGAGAAAAGATTATTGTAACTGAATGAGCTTTAAAAAAATAGGAAGGTATCTTATGATAATCCTAAAATATATAAGGATAAAATGAAAGTATGACATGATAGAAAGATAATAAAAAAGGAATTTGAGCCTGGACAGGAAGTGTTAACATACAATACAAAATTGAAATTATTTCCTAGAAAACTGAAGACTAGTTTGACAGAGTCATTCATCATTGTAAAAGTTTACCCCTACGGAGTTGTTAATAATGAAGATCCTTAAACTCAAAAGATATTTAAAGTGAATGGGCATAGACTGAAACCATATTTTGATAGTTAAATGTCAGATTTTAAGGAGAATGTAATGTTGGCTCACCTAGAGTAAAGATTGGGAATGTCAGGCTGACGACATTAAACCAAGCACTTTGTGCGAGGCAACCCGTAATTATTTTTTTAATGTTGCTAATTTGTTTTTATAAGTAATATTATATATATCTATATTTATGTTTTCTTTATGAATTCCATGTACTTGAGAGACTTACATAGTAAGAAAATACATTTAAACATCTTTAATCCTTGAATTATATGAAAGATTTGAGAGTTATTTGGATTTAAAATGAAATGTTGCAGAAATTTGAATTGGCAACAGAGGCACCAGAATTTGGTACTTGAGGTGCAATTTTCTAGAGAGCTCGCACTAGAGGAGCCAAAAATTGGCACCATATGTGTCACAGTTACCAGAATGAGTGTGGAAAATTCTAAAGGCAAAAGGAATGTCACTATTTTCAAATCCTATGGCTTTCAACTCTAAAAAAATTGGAAAATATGGAATTTTCAACTGGACGAAGTTCCTTAGTTTTGATGTGCAAAAGTTATATGATCGAGTTCTTATGAAGAATAGATTAATCAAGGAATCACTATTTGCGAATCGAGGATTCAACACACCAAATACTCGAGTGGAGGAGATTATTGTGCAATGATGTTGGGAAGTGCTATGTTATACCATTGTTGCAGTAGTTGTTCCCATGGTAAAAGAGTATTATGCTAATCTTCTTAAAATTAACCAAGGAGTCATCAATGTTTGAGGCAGGTGTGTCATTTACTACTTCAAGAATAAATGACTTGTTTATGATTGAAAGCATCCCAATTTGTGATTATGCTAATTTTTTTTCCTGCAAGAGATAACATGAATGAGCTCTATTGATTCCTCACAGATGAAGATGCAAATTTGGAGACAAGAGATACTGGACATGAAAGTTTTTCTTCATCATTATTGAATCCTACATTAAAGTCATGACATTTCCTTATTTCATCAAAATTTCTTCCTACCATGAAAATTAATAAAGTGACCAAGAAAAGTCATATTTTAAATTCTTGTATTCAAAACAGAAGACCTATTGATGTGGGTGCTTTAATTGTAAAATTTGTTTTGGGTTTGATTATGAACGGATCGACTTATTGGCCGGGACATCCTTCTACCATATTTCTACTATGCAGCCAGTCACAGGTGCCTTATTAAAGTGAGGAAAAAGTGCTAAGCCTATGGACCCAAGGATTTGTTGCAATTACATAGGAAATGAGGAGGAAAACAATATGAATATTCTTATGGATCAATCATCTCAAAATTCATCACATGATATTTTGATATTTCACAAGATTTAACCATGCTTTTCTTATAATTCGCATGATATTTTGAAAAGGATCAAGAAGTTGGAGAAAGAGGTACAAAATGTTATGAATTCAATTAAAAACATTTCTAATATATTTGATCATTTGGATTAGAGGATGAAGGAACAATTCTAACATACCAGGCACATTGAAGAAGGTATGGTGCGTATGTTTAACGAAAATGCTTAGGTTAAAGAAGCTTTGACAGACGAATTTCTTCACCGACCTTTTTACAACTTATACGCTAACCACCAATCCATTGGAAATACTCAAGAAGATGAAAGTGAAGAAGATGTTTGAACTCTCTAAGGTATGGAATTCGTATTTATGATTGCATATGTGTGTTATGTTTTTGTGTTGGATTTCATTTACTTTTATTGTTGAACTTTATATATGTCATATGTTGAGTGTTTGATATTTAGTTTTCAGCATTAGTTTGTATGGTGTGACTTCAACTTGAAAAATGTTGGTTTCTAATCGTGTGGATTATATATATATATATATATATATATATAT